>CM077520.1:17262942-17278108 GCA_039654895.1 Mongoloraphidia duomilia
AACCGGCGAATACCAATACTAGTGTGATTTCCAATCGCTGAAACGCCAATAATATTTGTTGAAGGAGTTTGTCTCGTGGTAGTATATAGTAGGTTGGGACATACTTTATAATAACACAATATACAGGGTGTACCACAGAAAACCGAATACAGGGAAAACTGCATTAGTTAGGATCAGTGATTGCTGTGCCCTTTTTCATGCTCAAAACCATGATAATTAATTTAGTTGAGTTAGCCATGTGTATTCTATCTTTGTCACGCTACCCATTTTGTTTATGTCTTCCCTGTTGCACTTATTTATTTTCTATGTTCTCAATCCTGTGATACACCCTGTATATGCTTCAACGAAGGTTTGATGGATTAGTGATTTTTAATTTGATATACTACGGGCGCACTTGCCCCATTAGAGCGGGCAAGAGCGGACAAAGCCTATTATTTTCCATTAAAGGACCATTATGTCAAGGTTTTTTCAAAATTTTTAATTTTATTTATTTATTTTTTTGCCAACAGGCAATCACAAAATTATTGCAAAAACTGTATCATAGGGTCTCCAATAGACCTATCCAGTTAGAGCAAGCGAGAGAGATAAATACAACGCAGCTTATCAATCTTGTATAAAATGTCAGAGCTATCTTCATACACATTTTACTATGTGTTATTATACTATTTATTTGTAATTTTGTGTCTTTCATGGAGTAATCTTTTAATTCCTTTATTTAGCTTTCCAGACCAAGTGATATTTTTTATATTTATGATGCTGGTCAAAGGCTACTAAAATAATTTGGTAACACACAGGTAGAGTACATTGTGCCACAAGGAAGAAAATGTAGTAATTTCCTCCCGTGTTGCGCATACTATTTTTTCTCCTGCCAGGCCGACAGTTTGCAAAATTGAAAAAAAAAACAATGGGAAGTTAATAAAAGAAAGTTATTTTTATTTTATTTATTATTAAAATTATTAAAATAATTTTAATTAAAATTATTAAAAATAATTTTAATGGAAATAATTTTAATGTGTAGGAGACAGAAGTAGGCGCGTGAGAGCCGGCATAAGTACTATTGCGCACGCGCACTTGTCCGTACCACGGGAATAAAGAGCGACTTTGTTCCCGTTTGGCAGGGACGAAAGTACGAACTTTCGGCCTAGGTAAGAGAAAAAAGAAAATGAACAGGTCAATTTCTTTATAAATTAATTAATATAAGTCATTGAGTTTTATGTCAACGGTTATTGTTTTCCAAATGAACTAAACATATTTTACCTGCCTGAAATATGTAAAAGGTAACCTTTCTTCAAAGTCATTAACATATCGTCGGCAGACTGAGCTGTGACAGTGTGAAATTTTGTGGTCATCATGGTTTCTCAAAAATCGATTTGGAAAAAGCTACGCTATTTAAACAAAAAAAGTAAAAACTGCGTGAATGGATTGTTTTGAAAAATTCATTTATTATGGTTTCTAGAAAATCAATTTTGAAGAAGGCATCGCCATTTAGACAGAAAGACTGTTTGCGCGAATGGATTCTTTTAAAAAATGAAATTATGGTATTCCCCAAGATAATTTCGAATAAGTTGCAAATGGAAAAAAAAGATGGAAAAAGACGAAGAACGTTTTATATCAAAGGAACGAAAGATGGATACAAAAGAAGAATCAACAGATTTCAAGGCAAAGAGGCAAGAAATTGATTCGAAGACGTGAATTGTGTGGATGGTTTCGGCGCCGATATAATTTGACAAATCAATGTTATATTGAGGATATTTAAATGCAGTATATAACATTCGTTGGTTAATAGATTTTAAGAATAGCCGAGCTCGTAGGGACGTCATTGTCTATATTATAGCGTTTCTAAAGAAATGGTGAAAGTATTGATTGGATTTTCAATTCAATATTATTAAAATTTGAAAATATAATTTTGTACTAGAGTTGATAATTTGTTAAAAATTAATAAATATTTTATAGTTATATAATATAATTAGTATTTTATTCGTATGTTTATATAATATACACAATATTGTTTCCACGACTAAACAGTTTAGCGAAGGGCACATATTTCTGCGTCCCCGAACGCCTCCCCGGAGAAAGGTCCATAGGACCATTATCGTCGACGAGATGCGAAAGAGAATTTGGGTTTTTCGGCATAATACACCCTAGCCATATAGAAAAAGAGTTACACTTGCAATCAGTGATGTTTTTTTTATTAGTGTAGTTCAACAAATGTGATAGCTTTTTATTTATAAGAACAAAGAATATTTTTTTGTTAGTAATTAAATCTTATGGAAAAAAACAGAATTTTATTTAATTTTGGAAATCAGTCTATCAACCGAGAGAATGTAGTTTTGCTAGAAGTTATTTTATAGAAAGAAATATAAATATATATATTTTATTAAAAGGAGAATTATTTGTATCCCATTCTGATACTATGGTCAGCTTATCCAAACACGTCACGGGAGGTCCAGGTAATGGTCGACTTTGGTGAGATATATTCCTGGTTGAATTTTTGACTTTTTAACTTCAAATTGCACCCAGTTTTCAGCGGGAGTACTGTGACAAGACGAGTATTATGGCCTCCTTATGTATACTGAATGATGATTGGCCGTGCAATTTTTATGCATGTTATATTGTTATAAGTTATAAGACATAAGTTACGTCTTATAACTTATAACAATAGTCACATAAGTTATAACTTTTAAACTTAACGTTTATATTAATGTTGACAAAACGCCTATCTATATTCTATAGTAGGTTGTATAATGTATTCGGTATTCGAGACTCGAGTACATGCCGTGCAGGCGCAGAAACGCATTAACTGTAGAAATAATTCAATCCCTGCACAGTGCACTGCCGTGTGTACTGTGTAGTGTGTACTCGATCTCGAGTACTCGAATACCGGTGTGTATTCGTGCAGGCGCAAAAACTCATCAACAGTAGGAAGAATTCAATCCCTGCACTGCAATGTGTACTCGATCTCCAGTACTCGAGTACAGCGAGTACTGAATCGATTCTTGTACTCGAGTACATCACTAACTCTGGGGGTAAAAACACACAAACGATATTCTAATTATCGTAACTGTGTAAGGCAGTGAAAACAAAGAACCCTAAACCGTTACAAGCCGTCAGCCAACACCCCAAAAGATAAAAGATACAAGATAGTTTGTATGAAAGTATCTAAATAAAAGATACTTTTTACCGACAGATACTCTGAAATAAAATATCGAAGATATATTATTTAAGTATAGATTCAAGTATCTAAGATACAAGATATTTCTCAGCTCTGCAAGGGGTACATGTACGAGCTTCGAAAATACACATCTGTAGAATATTTGAAATGTGCCTCGTATAATTGACGTAGCACTCTTTTATTTCTCTATTGAAGTGAAGTGGAATTTTGATAAGCAGTAATTTAGTTGGCTTCATTATATTCGTGTTTTATTCTGCTGCATTATACTCACAAGAAAATGTACAGAAAAAGTATATAATTAAAATGTCTGTGTTATTTTTCAGTTAATTGTTCTGTTGCTTTCGACTAATCTTTCCTTAGCATATTTTCTATTCTTACAGTTTTATGAAGAAAAGAAAATATATTACTGTGATTTATGAAAAAATACACGCCTTAGAATTTCATAATAGGGTACTTGTATTTTTCATCGCATTTTTATTATACAGGACGAAAATAGACGTCAATGAGAGCTACCATATTTTTATTCGTCAGATGGCGCTAGTGACAAGTAAGGTATGTGTCAAATGTTTACATTTTTTATTGTAAACACCATACGACTCCATAATCACCATTATCTCTCAATTCGACTATATCATAAAGCGATCGCAAACTCAATTCACTATCGCACAAGCGACTCTCAATATCATCGCACAAGCGAATCTCAATATCTGGTCGCACGAACGACCAGCATTCGCAAGTCAACTCAAATGAGCCGACATGGTCATACGAAACATCACAACTCAAAAATATCGCACAAACAAATCTCAACAACAAATCCCGATCAACAGATCGCAACAACAAGTCTCAATCGGCAAGCCTCAGCCACAGACAACAATTCTAAACCGACAAATCTCAACAACGAGTCAACCACGATTCTCTCTAAATCCCATCAACAACAAATATCGATCAACAAATTATTCTCAACAACAATATCAACCAGGGTTCTCGACCGGCCAAGCACAACTATTATCCTCCTTCGGGATATTCGGGATAATGCAGGTGAGGAGAAAATCCCACGGGGATGATCTCAGCGATTGATATACTCAATAAATGGCTCATAAATCACAATCGCATGAATAGTATTCCATTGGAAATAGGGATAGTTCTTCCAGGAATTCCAGGATCCTTGGATTTTCACAGGAAAATACGATAACTCCTAAATAAGATTTATAGGGCAGGGAACACGGTAGTTTAGTCCCTAAACAACAATAACTTTCCTAATCCAGAGGTATTCACTGGGTGCAGATTATATGGTGGGGACAACCGAATCGACTGCAGCGTACGCTATGGACAAAATAAGCGTTTGGAATAAATAAATGAAGTTATTTAAAAAATGTTACATAATATTTGTCGTGTAGTTAATTGTAGAAATACAGGCAGAAAATATAGTAGTTGCAAATTTTAAATTATGATTATTTTAGCTCTAATGCTATTATAACTAATATTATTATTACTTTTGACAGCTTGATAGTTTGAATAATAATGTTCATATTTTTGCTAAAAAAGTCTATAAAAGTTACTAAAAATTAATGGTATCTTGTATTTTTAAATAAATATAAGCTATGTAATTTTTTTAGCAATTGATTATTTCGAATTTCTATAATTTTTTATTTTTATTAGTGATAGTATTATATTATTGCTATGTTTCTGCTATAACCTCAATTCAATATAAATTAAGTGTTTTCTATTTAAAAAACTTTTTAATACTTACTTTTTTTGGCCCATTAATTTTTATTTTTTATTCACTTTTAAATGCGATAGAGCAGTTAATTTTAACAATGATAAAATTAGAAAAAAAATTCTTTTCTTTAATTTATAATATAAAGAAGTTGTCAGTGCGTGTGAAATAGGGCGGTCGGTAGATGCCACTTGCATCACGTACCCTGCTAATAAATAGTGCACACGGAAAACAAAATCCCTATCAACAATCAAAAGGCCGACGCAACAATGGAAAACCTCGATAAAGTCAGATTTCCGAGAAATCTCCAATATCCAAAATCAACCAATAAGACAATCCCAAAGCCAAGTCCACCAACAATACGATAAGGCCAACCAGAAACCTACATCCCTGATAGTTTCGCCGTAAAACAACCGGGAATAAGTCTCCAAACATTGCGACGTATTTGTAATATTCAATAATTTATAAATTTCATTGTTAATAGTGTGTCACGATGTAGCCGCTCTCGCGGCCCACCCGAGAGTCGAGACAGACCAGCGTGCCAAAAAATTCTACTTTTGAACGAAATATTTCCTCCACTTTCTTCAACTATCCTACTTCCACTCATGCTAAACATATTGCTGATCTCACCAACACATGGGACGATATAGTCAAGCGCTTGTCACAACGTTCAAACCGTCCGTACACTGGTCGCTGATGCCATAACGCACTGCACGCCGCCGTATCTCCATCTCATGTTATCCTACATGACCTTATCCTAATGGCTCGCCAAAAATTGATCGGTTATTTAAAAATTACAGGGTGCGTTAGCTAAGTGAATGCCAAAAATTGTGATTTTTGGACATTCGTATCCTTGAAACCATTCCACCTAGACGTATGAAATTTGGAATAGGTACTGCTTCTTTTTGGTATTTTGTATTTTGTTCTGCAAATTGAAATATATGCTTAAAACAGTCGCCGTAAGAACAGATTAAAATTTGAACCTTGAACTAATAATAAAAATTTCGTACCGACATTTTGTTCTGCAAATTGAAATACATGCTTAAAGCAGTCGTCGTAACAACGTATTAAAATTTGAACTTTGAACTAATAATATAAAATTTGTCGGGTACATGACACGTTTAGGGTGATCTGCCACCCCTTTAATACTGACCAATCGGTCTGCAAATATGTATTATAATGGCATTATTGGGTCACCGACAAGCTATACAAACAATTTCAGCCTTGAAGCAATAATGATTGTGACCATTTTTTTTGTTACATATTGGGGGTGGTCTGTATCCCTCCCATATCGCTATCTAGCAAAATCCCTTACTCAGGGCACTTTGATATGCCTCCCTCAACATCTTCACAAAAATAAGGCCTTGAATAAATAACACCAAAAAATTGTCACTAGCTCTTGGCCTATTATAGAGGACGTGCGTTCATATTGTCTACTAATACCTAAAAACCAAGAAACAAACTGTTGAAAAATACTGTTTTGTAAACAATTTAAGCTGTATTTCTATTGAAACGGACACTCGGCACATACTTTGACGTCACATGTTTTTGATTTTTAGAAATTTATTGATATTTAAATAAATATTGCATTTCAACAAATCAATCAATATTTCTCAGATTTTAAATTTGTGTTCAAATTGACGTATATTTTCGTGCTACGGAATAAAAACGAGATAAAAAAAATTCATGCATATACCCTGCTGGTCAATTCATTTTTGTTGCATCCTGTATAGTGACAATCAATTTGCATTTATTATTGTGATTAACTACAAGGTCAAGCCTGTTTATGTAGATGACATACAGCAGATACGATATAATTTGGCTTAAGTTCAGCAATATTTGACAACTGTTTTGTTTTGTTTGTTTTTGATATTACTGTTGACATTTAAATACAGTAGAATCCGGATAGAACGACTTTCAAGGGATCGGCGACATTATGTCGTATTAACCGGACGACGCATAAAGCGACCGCATAATTTAAGCTTGTTTTTATATAGTACATATAAGTGTACAATAGATTAATTTCTATGAAAATAAAACAAAATATAATAACATTTACAAATACATATGTATGTAGGTATGTAACTTTAATGAAAATTAAACATTGAACATATGTGTGTATTACAAGATCAGAGGAACAATATGTATTGTAATTTCGTTCTAATCGGACGATTATTATATAAAATTAGGTCGTTAAAAGCAGTTGGTCGCTTAAACCGGAATCGTACTATACGGATACGCTTTCATAGTAGGTACGTCTATATGAAACCTAACGCTAAAAACGATTAGCCGTTATAAACGAAGTTATAATAGACGGACTTTACTGTATTAGGCAATAATTACCACTAAAAAGTAATACAAAAATTATCAAACCTTAATTCGACCTTAATTTTGAATTTATAACGATTGACTTCTCAAAATAAAAATTAAAGAAAATGAGTTTTATTTAAGAGGGCTCTCTCACTGATTCGATAAACATTACATACAAAATACCGGTTATGTAATGACAAATGCTGCCGACAAAAACAAAAAATTATACTGCCATTTGCTTGTAACGCAAAAAAGTGAAAAACCTGCGTTTACTATTTACACTCTTCCGACCTGTTTTTGAACTTACAGGGTCTGTGTTAATCTCAAAAAAAAAAAGTGGGTGTGTGCTTATTACCACGCGACAGAAGTGAAAACTTCAGATTTTCTAATTTTAAAATATATAAGGTAATTGGGGGGGGAAGATGCCAAACGATCATATTTCAGTATTCGTTCAATAGATGTCGACAAGATGCTTTCTATTAGTTTCTTCGTTGTGTAAGTCGGTAAAGAAAATCGTATCAAATCGGTTTTGATATGTGATAGACATTTTTTGACAGCAAATTTATTTCAACGTGTCTAAAAAGTTTTTGCAGCGTGAAATAAAATTAAAAAAAAACTGAAGAGGGTAATGCTATCAAAAGCGGCGAGTTGTTGGCTGAATAGAAGGTAGGTCGCTTGTTTATGCTCGTTACTTCAAGAATACTTGGCGCAAAATTTGAATTACTTGACGAGTTTTAGCATCTTTCCCAACACATTGAGGTTAGATGCTTAAATTTTGTTGGGTAAGATGCTGTTAGCTAAAAAGCAAAAACAACCTACGAAGAAAGTAGCAGCAGTGATGATGAACACGATTCTACCCAACTAGTTTCGGACCAAAGCTCAGATAGCACCTATCAATAGTGACATCTAATTTGGGGTGAAATGGCATCACATCAGTCGTGGTAAGATGCCTAATCGAATAAGTTCTATATATAGGCAATAGGCATCGTCTCCCAATACGTTGGGGTTAGATACCAAAATGTTGATGAAATAAAAGTTTTTTTTTATTACTTCAAATGCTACTTTTAATTACTTTTATACCTTTTTTAAAACTGTAATCCTCAATAAACAATCTAATATTTTTGAATTAATCAAAATAGTTATATAAATATGTTTATGATTGAATTACAAAATGTTTGGCAACTTACCCGCACTTACCTTACCTTACCTATATAAGATTTTCACTTCTGTCTTGTGGCCATAAGCACACACCCACTTTTTTTTATTATTATAAATTGTATACACTTTAAATATTACACTCATCATATACAATAACATACGCATGTTATATTAAACTACTCTCAAAAGTTTTAGCGCACTTATGAAATAAATACCTTTTCAATTAAGTTTTAGTGTCATTTATTAGCGCACCTATAAACTATAAATACAAATACCTTTTCAATTAAGTTTTAGTTTCATCTATTAGCGCACTTATGAACTACAAAAAACTTATTATTAGCATACTTTAAATTCCTTTTCGTGTTTAAGCCGAGTAAACATGATTCAGCATCACCGACCCGAAGTGTGACGGTTCCCTTTCGTTCACTGCTCAGGCAAAGCGCGCCAAAGGAAGTTTTCACTTCAAAAATTGAAAAGTTTTTTTAGTGGAGTTGACGTAAAACCATCTAATATTCAGAAGGGAGTTGTGTTGAATTGAATTGAATTGTGAATTATAGACGCTCGACAACAGAGGTCATTAGCGTCTGTAAAGATACAAAGTGTAAACAAAACAAAAGTAAAAACAATAAAATAAAAGCAAAAACAAAAATTGACACACAACAAAATAAAATCGTTATAAGTACAAATAAAATGTGTCATATAATATACAGAAAGATATAAAGAAAAAAACCATAAAGGCTGTAAATGGGCCTAAATGTATGATAAATAAATAAAATTAAATAAACCGGTCAAGACCGGTTTCTTTTAAAAATCGAAACAGCAGATCGACATTGTCAGGATCATTTCCTAAAACAATCGACAGATCACCTGACAATCCGATCTGCTGTCGTGTGTCCCTAAACTGGACACACTCCATTAAAATGTGCGAGACGGTAACACGAGTGTCACACGTCTCACAAAGGGGCGGGTCCTCGCCATGGGTTAGTCTACAGTGACCGATGCGTAGCCGTGTAAGAACCACTTCCTCCCACCTGGAGGAACGGCAAGATGTGAGTCATGGGTCAACTGTAGATTTTATAGAATAGAATAGAATAGAATAGAATAGAATAAATTTATTGTACTTAAAAACATAGCTGTATGTACATAGTCAGAATGGTTTGGTACTAACAATTAAAAAATTCATTTAACTTGTACAATGGTTTATCGCACAAATATTCTTTTAATTTTTTTTTAAATTTATTAAAGGGTTCAATAAGTTTTATGGACTCAGGGAGTGCATTATACAAATGAGAAGATGTATAGTGCGGACATTTTTCGTACCTCACGTGATTGTGACGAGTCAAATAAATATTGTCTCTGTTGCGTGTGTTTCGGCAATGTATATTATGCGTAAATTCATATTTATTCAGATTTTGCTTAAGAAAAATAATGTTACTGTAAATGAAAATTGCATGGACAGTAAGAATTTTGTATTTAAGAAAGTACGGCCTGACTGATTCTCGAAAAGGTAAATTAAAAATTGTACGAAGGATTCGTTTTTGTAAAATGAATATTCTAGAAATTTCAATTGATTGACCCCAAATAATGATGTTGTAGTTTAAAATTGAATACACATACGCGTAATATATGTTCAGAAGAACATCAATACTGCAGCATGTTTTGAGACGCTTAATGATAAAGAAGACTTTATTTAAACGAGTTATTAAAGAATTTATTTGACTTGTCCAATTCAACTGTGTATCCAATATAATACCGAGAAATTTGCATTCATCAGAAGTGCGAATATTTTTAGAATTTATATTTATATTAAATACAGTTTTAGGCACTGATTTAGTTTTGAAAATAATAATTTGAGTTTTTTCAGCATTTAAAATAAGTTTATTTTTGTAGCACCAATCATATACTAAAAGACAGAGTGAGTTGATTTTGGTTAACAGTTCTTCTAAGGATTTAGCAGATACTCCCAGAGAAATATCATCAGCATAAAGTATAATGCAGTCATTATTAACGAAGTTGCTTAGATCATTCACATACAGAGAAAAGAGCAACGGACCCAAAATGGACCCTTGTTGAACTCCTTCATTGTATAACTCAGGTGAAGATTTTACACCGTTTACACTGACCACTGCTTTCCTCATGGATAAGTAAGAGTTTATCCAGTTAGCACAATTTCCTCTTAGACCAAGCTTTTCGATTTTATTTAATAGAAATATGATATCAAGGCTGTCAAAAGCTCTTGATAGATCAAAGAAAATTGCAGCTGTGCAGTTGTCATTGTCAAGAGACTTGTGAATAAAATTCAGTAGCTCGACCGAGGCAGTGGTGGTGGACCTATTTTCTCTGAAACCGTGTTGATTATTACTGAGAATATGAAGTTTATTAAGATGATTAACAATTCTATTGCGCATGGCGCATTCAAATAATTTAGATATAACAGTTAAAAGACTAATCGGTCTATAGTTATCAACAATAAGCTTTGAACCTTTCTTGAATACGGGAATAATGACTGCTAACTTCAATAACTCTGGAAATATGCCCGTTTCAAACGATTTGTTAATAATATATATCAACTGATCTTTTATGAGATGATAGCACTGCTTAATTACTTTAACAGGAATTTCATCAATTCCACAACTTTTTTTATTACTTAGATTCATGATAACCTTATCAAGTTCATAGTCAGAAATTGGATATAAAAATATGGTTGGATACGACTCGTTAGTAGTGGTACACTGCAGACTTATGTTAGTGCCAAAATGGTCAAGTATTTTATTTGGTACTATATTTACAAAATGATTGCTGAATATTTGTGCGATTTTCAGTGAATCCTGAGTTATTACATCATTTATTTCTATTTCATATATATTGGAATTTTTCATTGGCTTGCCTGAGATCATATTAACAGCTTTCCAAACACCTTTACTCTTATTATTGGAAGTCATAATCGAGTCCCTAATATAATCAGATTTTACCGATTTTACCAAAGATTTAAAATCGTTTTTTTTATCAGTGTATAATTTATTAAAGAAGTCACAATTGTACTGTAATTTAAATTTATATAGGTCATATAACTCCTTTTGAGCACATTTTATTCGTTCATTAGTCCAATCTGTGCTATTTTTACTCCTTCGTTTTTTTGTTATTTTGGGGCATGATACATCAAAGCACCACGTAAGTGTTCTTATAAAATTCCCGAAGAGTATATTAATGTCCTCTACATTAAGCAAATCACTCCAATCCGAATTTTTAAGCAAATACGAGAAGTATGCCAGATTATAATCATTTAAGGAGCGTGTTATAAATTCACAATTTTCGGTTACACAATCAGTAGTTTTGACACCATCAAAAAAACACAGTTTAATATATACACCAATAGCTAGATGATCTGAAAAATGAGATGGAATTATATTCGATTTTATAATAAATTCAGCAGCAATATTAGTTACAATGTAATCAAGCCCTGCTTTTTCTCTTGTAGGTGTATCATTCAAAGTCATATGCAATTCATAGGAATCAAAGATATCTTTTAATGTTCTGAATTCAATTGAGTTATGTAAGAAATTCACATTTAAATCGCCAGTCAGAATTATTTTAGAGTTTTTTTCCGCCGAGATTGTATTTAGTACTGCATTCAAACATTCAATAAACCGATTAAAGTCACTATCTGGTGTTCTGTAGATAACAATGACGAAACAAAAAGAGTTATTACAAAGTTTTATTTTAATGCCAACACATTCAAAGATTTTCTCAATATTGTTGTCATACGCATAGTTAAAACATTTAATTTTCAGATCATTTCTGATATATATAGCCACACCCCCTCGTTTGTAGTTTTTCCTGCAATAGTGTGCTACGTTTATGTAATTATTGATATTTCCAATCAATGAGTCGCTAGTCATCCAATGCTCTGCGATGCAGAATATCTCAGGATTATTTTGGAGTAAGAAATTTTCGATTGGTACTAAATTGTTTAAAACACCTTGGCAATTCAAAAAAATCAATAAAAAGTTTTCAAAATTATTAAAGTTACCAGAGTTATTAGAAGGCAGCTTTTCATTATTATGTGCTTTGTGATTCCTTAAAAGTCCTTGGATGTCTCTTTTCACGAAAAAAATCAAACTTCTTAATAAAGACTCCTCTTGGCCAATTTTCACCTTTTTCCAACTCTTCTTTTAGACTAAAATCAGCCCCTATGCGAAACGCTAGACTAAATGCATTCTCTCTTTTTGGTAGAGCATCTACTGTAAAATCGTGTCCAGGGAAACGTGACAGTAAGTGTTGTTTAATTGTTTCTGAAGAAGTACCCAAAGCAACTTTACTTACGCTAAGCCAAACTTTTCTTATAGCTGCCGCGAAATGAAGATTTGTTTCATTATGTTCCGCCAAATCCGCTTGTCCATAAATTATTTTTGGTTTTTTTGTTCGTGATCTTCTTACTTCAACCCATTCCTCATCTGCACTATCACTATTTTCTGGTGATATGTCAGTAGATAATTCTTTATTATTCACTTCCGGAGCCTTAATTGTTTGTAGATTAGATATTTCAGCTGAAGGATGATCACCAGCTTGCTTAGTATTAACTGAAGAATTTCCTTGCATTTTAAGTTTAGAGTTATTGGGTTTATTATTCCCATTATAATTTCCATTCTTATAGGGTAACTTTTTAATTTCTAAGTTTTCTTTATTGATCGAAGTAATTTCTTTGCTATTATTTTCTTTTTTGTCCTTTAATAATGATTTCAAATCATTGACTTGTTTGATTAAAATACTTATCATTTCATCTTTACTTTTATTGTCAGCTTCCAGCGTGTTAACTTTTAGATTTAAATCATTGATAAGTTTCTGCATCGAAACCTGATTGGTTAGCACAATATTTATTTTTTCATCTATATTTTTTACACTACAATTAATTTCATGTATTTGTTGACTATCAGAATTCAATTTACTTATATTGTTATCCTTCATGATGTTATTATCATAAGTTCCGTTTTCTGTTTCGGAATTACAATTACCGCACTGCCACGTTGTGGCTGATCTATTCGCCTTCATTTCATTGTAAATAACAATGGTGATATTCACACACTCAATATGGAAAACTCCTTGACAATTTGAACATTGAATTACGTCGTTGTACTGTCTGTTAATTTTATTTTCACATTGGTGACATCTTGACATTTTGCTGTACGGAAGCACACTCCACCATAAGCAAAAACAAACTCTTTTGGAATTATAGATAAATAGTTATTATTTTCCTTTAAAATTATTTAAATCGCTTACATTTTATGTATTGCCATTGAACGCAAATATTAAAAAATATTAAAAATTTTAAAATTTAGCACACGCTATTACCACCAAAAATGCTTCACTTAAATTTCAATAATAACTTGTTTTCTTCGACAGCACTCCATTCATCTTTCCAGAGCTGCTGGACGGCCGAAATCAGTACACTTTTGAGGTCGTCACCGATAACGCAATACACGTTCTGACCGTTATTTGCAGCGTCCTTAGCTGCAGTGTCAGCTAGTTCATTGCCAGCAATTCCCATGTGGCCGGGAACCCAGCAAAAACGGACAGTGGTTCCACCTCTTTTCAAAGAGTATAATTTGTCCTGAATTAAACAAATAAGAGGGTGGCTGGGATAGGAACGCTGCAATGCCTGAAGCGCACTCAAAGAGTCGCTGCAAATAACATATTTATGCGGACCGTGCAAATGTCTCAAGGCCTGCAAAATTGCATATAACTCTGCAGTAAAAATACTGCACTCTTGAGACAACTTGTATCCTACAATGTCGTTATCGGTGACGAACGCGCAACCTACTCGGTCGAGAGACTTCGAACCATCCGTGTAAACGGAACGATAGTCTCGATTCTCATCCAGCCACGCCAAAAAAAGCTGGCGATAAAGCTCTGGCGTTGTCGTATTTCGCGGATGAATGGAAAGTGACATGTCGATGACGGGCTGAGGGATTAACCACGGAGCCACGGAATTACGGCCGACTTTAAGAGTTCTAGGAAGCGCCAACAAAAGTTCATCTAGAAGAAGGGTCAACCTGATACCGAGAGGACGTGTTGCATTTCTTCTCCGTCTATATAGAGAAGAAAAACGAGGTTGAAATACGCAACTGTAAGTTGGGTGATCAGGTTGACTACGGAGCGTAGAGATGTAGGACAGCATATTGCGTTTCCGCCGGATGTTCAGTGGAGGCTCTCCGCATTCAGCGGCAATGCTAACAACAGGACTCGATCGAAACGCTCCGGTTGACAATCGGATTCCGGCGTGATGAACAGCGTTTAACGTCCTGATGTACGACTCACGCGCTGAGTCGTACACGATGCTACCGTAATCCAATTTTGACCGTACGACTGCACGATAAATTCGCAGCAAAACCGTACGGTCTGCACCCCACGTGGTACTGGATAACATTTTTAAAATATTAAGGGAAGACGTCGACTTCCTCTTTAAAATATTAAAATGAGCCTTCCAATTTAACGACCGGTCAAAAGTGAGTCCTAAAAATCGGGCAGTATCTTGCACAGATATGAGCGTATTATAAAGATATAAGAATGGTTCCTGATAACAACTACGAATGCGGCAAAAGTGCACACACTGGGTTTTCCCAACGGAAAATTTAAATCCATTGTTAGTTGTCCAGTTCTGGATGCTATTAATGGCCAACTGCAGGTGACGTTGTGCAGTACGAATGTACTTTGACGAGCAGTAGATCGCCAAGTCGTCAACGTAGAGCGATGACTCTACAGACGATGGAATGCTGTCAACTATGCCATTAATAGCGATGGAAAATAAGGTT
>CM077520.1:17278208-17307081 GCA_039654895.1 Mongoloraphidia duomilia
GGACTACTGGAAGTGCCCTAGCTTTTTGATGATCGCTATGTCAATGAGTGAGTGAGTGACAAAATAGACAAATTTTGAGGGTTGAAATTTTCTGAACTATATTTATTAGAAACTTGTAATTTGGGGAATTAGTTAAGCGAAATTTTCAGCCTTCTGCTTGCATTTGTAACAGAGATATAGAAAGTTGAAAAGTGCCTTGAGTTGCTTCGAGAAAAGGTATATATATACACTGTAGCGGCCGTCTGTTGTTTGCTCGACATTATCAGTCATGGCTCACTCTGATCAATTCATTTTTCCCAACGCTAAAGATATGTATACCTCGCCGTGAGACACACTGTATATATACAGGGTGTATCACAGAAAACCGAACATAGGGAAAAGTACACAGTACAAATTAGTTAAGATCAGAGATTGCTTTGCCCTCTATTCATCTAAAAAAACCGTGATAATTAATTTAGTTAAGTTAGCCATGTGTATTCTATCTTTGTCACGCTACTCATTTTGCTTATGTTTTCCTTGTTGCACTCATTACTTTTCTATGTATTTAATCCTGTGATACACCCTGTATATATACTGTCATGTCGTTAATCACTAATGACATATTTGTTTATAGCATTATTCTTATTTTTAATAATGTTAATTAATTTTGTTATAATCCTGTTTAACTCCTGGTCAGACTTAAACTTATGTGTCGCGAAGTATCATTATTGTTAAATGTAAAACTTTACATCGGAATCGAGTGCCTTTGGTCCATGTTTGCTATTTCTTAGTTACTAAAATAAAATATTTTTTGGATTATTGTGAGTTAACTTATGCTAGCAACGAGAAAAAATATGAACAGTTGTTGACTGAGAGAAGAAAAAATTGGACCTCGGGAAGAAACGGACGTATTGTTTTTGGCTCCAAGATAAATGATTAACTTTATCCGATTACTAATTCCGCCAAGGATTAACCGCAGATCGGAATCACTATGGACTTATAGTATCGTCACGTAACATTTTTCCTTTTCTTATTATAATTTAATTAAGTACTTCCGCTAGTTATTGGAAGCTTAGCTCTAAAATATGGTCTAAGCCATGTTCAGCCCGTTTGGGATTTAAACTTTCCTTTCTTATTTGATATCAAACAGTTAAGTTTTTCTAATCAATGTAAATATTCCTATGTGATCAAATAGTTATATTTCTCTATTTCATTTAAATATTACTATGGAATAATGATGTCGACCTCGCCGTCCTTATTTCTATACTGCTTAACCATTATGTTAAAACATTATGTAATATGAAATCCGAACGGATGATCTGATATTCTGTTATGTAACCTAAGCCTTCTAGTTAATAAATTGTTTAATATGCATTTAATTTATTTATTATTTTTTTTTCTTGAAAGGTTTGGAATGTTGCTCTGACTGAGGAACCACTCTGAAATTATCAAATATATGGGCCCACTATTAATACCTCCCCAGCCAGAACATAAACGTTCCAAACATTTCCAGCGTACTTTCTCGAATAATTTACAGGTATAATGGACTACGGAGAAACCCCTCCACTGCCGCACTTCAATACATACATATATTGTATAAACACTTCCAAAAATGGTGCCAAATTGTTCATGAGGCTATGAAACGTCGAGAAATTTTGGTCCGACCCCTATGTTCCCGCCATCCGACCGACGCCAATAGTGTATGTACCATATGGCAAATACACTAATAAAATATTTAAATAAAATCGTGATTCCACAGCTACGTGCAGTTAGACAACAATGTCCAAAAGTGACGTTCATTTCTTTTCCGGCTATGCTAACATATTACTGATTTCAGTACATGTGAGAGTTTTTATAAGTATTAATGAATTTTAAATTAGTTCAATCAATACAAATAAATAAAATCGTAACATAGTCTGTAAACCGAATTTGCCCTTTTCATCATTTTTTTAGACACTTTGTACATGATGCATACACTATTGACGTTGGTCGCATGACGGGACCTAAAGGTCGCTGGTCGAACCAAAAAATCTCGACGTTTTACATCACTCTGAACAGCTTGGCACCAAGAAGCGACTAATGTAAAGTTAAGATTTTTATAAAGAAAATAAAGTCTATATTTTTAAGTATCTAAATATTTTCCACACCGTTAGCGAGAATATTGTATAGATATAAAAAAAAATAGATATAAACTCGAATAAGTACCAAGTTGGTTTTCTTATTATCGATTTATTTCGCAGTCGAGAGCCAAGCATTACTAACAAATCCACTTAAATAATATCTGGAAGAAAAGCAGACTTATAAATATAGCAATGTGTCCAAATTGGAACATTGCGGCGTTCTGAATGAATGGACGTGTGTACACTGTGAACAGTCCAGATAGAGTGAGAAGAGAATGCTCATAACTATGTTATAAAAAAAATTTGAGAAATGACTCAATTGCTGTTTCAGCTACAGTGCTTCTTTCTGTATATCTTTTGATCTGAATAATTTTCTTGTCTTTATAAAATATTAGCTGTTCTATTCAGCTTTGCCGAATACCATGCATTTGGCTCATTCTAAATAGTGATAAAATTTGATAATGAAAAAAGTAAAAAAGAACGTTTTTAAGTTAAACAGTTTTATTGTACAATCGAATTGAATTGAATTGTGAATTATAGACGCTCGACATCAAGGAAACGAAATGTAAAACAAAACAAAAGTAAAAACAATAAAATAAAACCAAAATCAAAAATTGACACACAACAAAGTAAAACAATTATAAGTACAAATAAAATGTGTCATAATAATATAATGTAGTAATAAATATACAGAAAAAAACATTAAAATATTAAGGTCAAAGAAGACAGTCGAAAGTACAAGCTCCAAAAAAAAAGAAATAGTAAATGCGCCCCACGATTTTATTTTAGTCTGATCAAGGCCACAGATTGGTGACTCATAATTATTTTCTACTTTTCAATACATCATCGATTGTACAATAAAACCGTTTACCTTAAAAGGTTTTTTTTTACCTTTTTTATTTTTAACTTTTTAGTGGAAAAGTTACGGGAGCTCAACCTTTGGCCTCGTTACATAGCTTATCGTATTTTTTACACGTCAAACCTTTTCATTTGATACCCATATCAAGTGGGTTGTGACGAAAAATGCAATCCGCCATCTTGGGTCGTCCGCCATCTTGGGTCGTCCGCCATATTGGGGTCCAGAGGTTGAAATTATCATAATGTTGTTTTGTCATGTTGACTGAATACTCACTACTAATATGTACCTACACAGGAAGGTAGATAGATAATATATACTTCATTTTAGTAAAACGTTTGAAAACATTATTTGAGTTTTAAGATCGGTCGTAATCGTATGATAGTAAAATCGCTAAAAATGACAAAATATGAAAAATTTTCGAAATTTTTAATAGCTGTATCTCAGACACTATCAAGTCTACAAAGACCGTTCTGGTCTCAAATTGCAGTAAATTTAGTCTACTTTAAAAAAGTATAGAGTATCCTTTGCCGAAAAATTAGTCCTTCGAGGTTAAAATTGGTAAAAACTGAAAAAAAGTAAAAACATTCGCTGTTTTTTTGGATTTTTCACAAAGATCCGGAGGTCTGCCGAGGTCAAAAACTTGGATTTTTCATTAGGCCTTCGTCATATACAACATACCAAAAAATCATAGCTACCCCATTTGATGCAAGCTAACCCCCCTTTTAGATGACGATTTTACTGGACTAAATATAAGGAAGTAACAAGAAGTTATTATCTGGTTATTTCTCCAAGATTATATTATAATCCAAATGTTATTATGTTGGTAAACATTTAATATTTTTGGGAAGCGAAAGTATTTTATTCTATGCACAATTTCGTTAAATACAACACTACTGAAATAGACCCGATGTAGTACGCGGGCCTTCATTAATTCTTCTTTTTGTGCCGATTATTTCGTGCCGTGGAGGTCAAGACGGGGCGATTCAGTGCGTGTCGTATTTATTTTTACTTATCTTGTTTTCCAAATACGATGCGAAGGATACGAAATGGAGCCTAAAATTTGTTGAGATCTAAAAGCATTTCCTTCTAGCGTCTGTCATATTCAATATTATACACAAGTTGTAGTTGTTTGTAAATTGCTATAAATTATTTTTGTCGTAGACATCTTGACATCTTATATTGTACAGCTGAACAAGAAAAAAAAAAATTTTATTGTGTATGTATATAGAAACATTGTACAGGACAGTCACAAAATTAATAGAATCTCATTTCCCAAACGATCAGTCAGTCTCAAGTTCTATAATATTATGAAACATAATCTTAAACGCTGGAACAAAATATATAATAGTCTTGCAGATTCTGTAACTAAATAATTATTAAATTACATAATAAAGTACTTTAAAAAATAAATAACTGAAAAAACTTTTAAATTACCTACTGTAAAGTTTTACAATTCTTTGTAGCCCCCAAAATAATATTTAATTTCGAGACTGGGATAGATTAATATTTTTATTAAAAATACATTGTCAACTTTAGCGGCGGCATTTGACGAAATGTTGCGGTCTCTAAACGTGTCGCGATTCTGGCCGACGAAGGAAGACTCATGCTCGTGAAAGCGGTAGGAGTGAGAGAGAATGCGACATACAGCTAATAATACTTCACGCTTTGTAGACGCTTTGTAGAAGAGACAATTGTAGCGTAAAGTACCAAAAAACTATTTTTATCTTGTTTTTGGTGAAGGAGAAAAGTCAATAATTATAAACTATATACTTTCCTACTATAAAAAACTCAAAGTAACATCAGATTCCAGCGATGTGATTGGTCGATATATAACACGTGTAAAACCATTTATAATGTAAAATCATGGCAACTCTAAAATTTGTTTATATTAAAAAAATGACTTGTTTCTGGAAAATATTATAAACTGTCAAAAATAAATTTATATTTTTAATTAAATTACTTCTAATTTTCAAATAATGTCTTATTAAACACTTGAAAAAGTTGAAGTGGTTATTTGGGCCCTATTTGGAAACCGTTACCAGCAAGTTATTGATATATTGTATAGTGTTAAGTACAACAAACAGATACCTATAGTGCAAGTTGTAAAAAGAGCAGTTGATAATTTCAAGAATACTGGTTGCGTTAACACCGGGCATAAAAATATTACAAGAAATCGTCTGAGCCAAGCAGAACTTGAAATCCATGCTGGAATCATTGTTCACGTTAAAAAAAATCCAAACATATTAAGTGCAAGGCAATTGGAAAATGACGCCGGAATTAGCACTTATCGTGCTTATAAAATTTTAAAAGCAAATAAATTCAAATCGTAAAAATATTCCCATCATCAGGAATTCCGCGGGGACGATGCATTTCGAAGAATATCTTTTTGCGAAGAAATGTTCGAAAAATGGAATAATGATCCAGACTTCCTAAATAACATTTTTTGCTTCAGTGATGAAAAGACTTTTAGTTTGAATTGTGAACCAAATAGTCAAAATTATCACTTTTGGTCCACAGAGAATCCACATTTATTTGCTGCTACGCACACGCAATATCCTCAAAGTCTGAATGTTTGGTGTGGAATTTATAATAATAATATTATTGGTCCGTACTTTATAGATGGGACTCTCACTGGACAGAAGTATTTAGATTTTTTGACGATAAATAAGGCACAAGGACAGACTTTTAAGAAAATAGGTATCTATCTTTTAAGAGATGTTTTAACACATGGTCAACTTTATGTAGCTATGTCAAGAGTACGTTCGAAACATGGAATAAAAATTTATACGATTGATGGACGAAAAAAAAAAAATTATGTATTTAGAGAAATGGTCAATTAATTCATTTAAAACGCAAACTCTATCAAAATTAAGAATTTTAGTTACTACGCATAATGGTTCTGGAACTATCCTAAAATTGACTTGAACGCATATTGAGCTACATTAGTTTATAACAAACCCAATTGGACACGCATTAAAAACAACTTGAAAATAATTCTAGAACTGTTCTGTACAACAGCCAAAAACCGTTATTATTCAATTGAATCAAACAAGTATTAAAAATACCAATATACATCGTAATCACCGTTTATATTACACACATTTTTTAAAATTCACGAAGAAATTTAGACAACTAATTTAAATAAGGTAATAAGTAAACAGAATAGATAATAATATCTCTACCATAAAAAATATAAAAAAATTTGGAATTGATAGAAAATTTAATATGATAATATCACTCAATACAATTGTTTTCTGCACGCGCGTAGCGCGCGCGCCTCAATTCTACTAGTTTATTAAAAACAAGAAAGAAACACTAAAAACTATTATTTTATAAGTACAGAATATATTTCATAGTACAGTTGGCGTATTTTACTTAATTGGAATAGAATTAATTACTGAATCTTTGTTTTTTTTGAAAATTATTTGACACACATACAATCAACAACTCAATAATAGTCAATTCAATATTGTATCAAATTAAAGCTGTGCATAGGTCGTTCTGTGTGTAAGACAGTGATAGATAGATAAAGTATTAAGTAAGAATGAGATAAATGTATAGCGACCATATTAATTTTGAAATTAGTTATACAAAAATAGATATCTTAAAACTCAGCTAATTTCTCAACAGACACTGAACCTTAGCCGTACCCCAAAATTTCGGCTCCCAGTGCGCGCACTCTGCTGTCAGTCCACAAAACACGTGTGTTTTGTAGTGTTGCCGTCTAGATCTAGACTTTCTAGATTCTTGTCTTATCTTGTCTAGATTTTCAAGACAAGACTTGCAAAAGTCTTGTCTAGAAATTTTCAAGACAAGACAAGACTTGCTTTATCTAGATCAAAACTTGCCAAAACTCTAGACAATTTTCAAGAGTCTAGATAAACTAAGTAGTAGTATGTAAAGGTTTACTTTACCTACTACTACTAATCTAGACTCTTGAAAATAATCTAGAGTCTTGATATTAGACAAGACAAGAGTTTGTTAATCTAGACTTAGACTTAGTGAAGTCTTGATACCTATTTCATGACAAGACTTAAGTGAAGTCTTGTCTTGATATTTCAAGACAAGACAAAACTTTGAAAGTCTTGTCTTGTCTTGTCTAGACGGCAACACTAGTGTTTTGTAAATAAAACATTTAAACTGCGGTAAAAGTCAAATACATAATATATCAGTGTGCTGAGTGTTTAAAGAATTTTACCCAGTTTAAAAATTATAAACGACAAGTGTCCAAAGAAAAAAGATCAGAATTAGTGATGGGCAGAATCGTATTCTTTTAAGAATCGAAAACCCGGTATTTGAATACTTTTAAGAATCGAATGAGTATCCGAGAACCGAGAATATTATGAATAATAGGATAGTCGTGTTACGTGTGTGTTTATATGTGGAGGGAATAGTTTGACTTTGACTGGATGAGTGCCGGAATCGAGAACCGAGAACGCCGAATCTTCGATTGCAGTTCATTTGCAATTTGCATCGAGCAAATCCGTCAATTTCAATTCTTCTTACGAGAACTCGGTATTCGAATACTTTCAAAAAAGTTTTCGAGAACACCGAGAACTTATGAGAATCGGATACTTCTCGATTCTAGCATTCGAATACTCCCATCACTAATCAGAATTCGATTTGAAAATTCAATCTCAAACATCAAATAAAAGAATCGAGCCACAGAGACGTCTTTTTTCAATTAAAAAAAAAGAAAATTCGAAAACAAAATTGCAAAACCTGCTACCAATGTCTCAGATAATATTGCTTTGTCCTTAATTTTAAATAAAGAATCCCAGTAATTGGGTTTTTGTATGCAATTTTTTTTGCATAAGTGAAAATATTTAATTAGATACAAGTTTTATTGCAAAACTGGTTTTATTTTATTTTTTTACGTATAATAATCAAAAAGGTATAAATATAACTTTTTGATTATTACGTAAAAAAATAAAATGAAACCAGTTGTGCTAAAAAACTTGTACTTAAATATTTTCACAAATCACACGCGTTCGGATTTTTTCGGCGCGTCATCGGAACTAAGTTCAAAGACCCATTTGTTTAAATAAATTATACTAGTTCTTCTGTAATTAGGTATTTGGAGATATATATTTCCTTTTTAAATAAAATTTAAATTCAAATGTATTTTTATTCTGCAGATGTACTCCCGCACTTTATCATTGCTCGTGCATCTACTCACTGCATTTCACAGTAATGAATTGATTCCTTATGTCTTTTTATCTTCCTCTGTTCTATGAAGCACCTCATGCAGCTGACTCACTCAAGTCTCAACAACCGAGATATTATTTCAAATGACAATCGCTCACCCCACTAGGTGCGCGCGCACTGGGAGCCGAAATGTTGGGGTACGGCTAAGGTTCAGTAAAGAGAGCTTTTTGAGTTTGAGTCGTTACAGGCGACGGCTGCTGGATATGAATTTCTGTTGTGGCAGTAATTGTTGACTATCTTTGGAGAACCGTGGTTACTGTTGTAACAATTGCCTATTGAATACGATATTTTCTCCTATTCTTTGTACCTGACACCCTGTGAAAATAGCCTGATTTTGAAGCTTTGGTTCGTTCGAGAGAGTTTGTTGGTTGTTTTTCTTAATACCGTGAAGCTGTTGTTTAGTCACATTGTTTATCTACACTCAATAGAAAGTCAGCGCAATTATTTCTCTTTTAGTATAAAAAACAAGAATTTAGAATTTTTTTAACTACAACAATTTTATTATTGGGTGTATTAGTAGAGTTGTTTATTTTGTCAAACTATATATAAATAATATGCTTGACCTCTCAAACACTAATATAGGTACAATTATTGTACATTTCGAGAGCTATGCTATCTTCAACAAAAACTAGTTTAGTTTTTACTGTAGATGGGAGCATAGATTTCGAAATGTAAATACATCAAATAATAAAATTTTATTTTTTTAATATTGTTTGCATACACTGCTAAACTGATAAGGTGATATAAAGTTTTTTCGTAATTTTTATAATAAAAGATGAGTTCTAAGTTTTATAAGTGTTGTGCGGTGCTTCAGTGTGCAAGTACCTACTACAATTAAAACACCTGAAAAGTTATTTATTCACGTTTCACGTTCGGAAAACAATAGGAAAATGTGGCTTCAGCTAGCCCGCAGGGATCCGCCACTTGTGCCTACACAATCTAAAATGTATTTTTTTGAAGATCATTTTGATGCAAGTTTTGATAATATTAGTTTATTTTTCTTATGTTAAAAGTCATTATTTTTCAAGTTTTCAAAGATGAAAATTGGAATTTTGAGGTTAGAAATAAAGTAAACAAAGTTGGGTAACAATGATTTGTACTTGTTTTATTTTAGTTGCCGAATGATATTTATTTTTTTATTTATGTCTACAAACAGGAGAATTATACAGAATATCATTTGATGGATTCGGTATCACAGGTCCGAATGAAAGCAGGTTGTTTGCCAACGAAGTTTGAATGTCAACCCGACAGAAATAAAAGACAAAACATAACCTCAAAATCAGACTATTTTTTTAATCATTCAGTTAAATCTTTTGAGCTTATAAATACCTATGATTACTATTATGTATTCATTATCGGTTGCAGAAATAACAATTCTTGGTATACTATTACTTAAATGGAGGTCTTCACATTTCTAAATTCAGCAGAGCTGAAGTTACTGTTTGTTGCGAAGAAATTGGCTACCGTAAAACAATCAAATTTCGGCAAATTCAAACTATTTGCCTTAATAAATCCACTTTCCATCACAGGAAAACTTCTTAGAACCGTTTTCAAAGGGATTAGTAAGCAAATTTCGAAGAAATTGCACGGAAATCACTATCAAATAATGTTAACCAAACAACGTAGCCTTTGATAGCGATAATGTTTGCGAGCAAGTGACGACATGCACTTTGATTGGTATTCGTTGTTACGTGACTTGAGAGTGATTTAATTACATTTTGATTACCTATTAAATAAAAATTAAATTCCTTAAAAATAAAGAAAAGTATTGCGTTATTTAGGATTTCTATTATGGAAACTACCTTTTCGCGGCAAAATTATATTGTTGAATTGAATTGTAGATTATAGACGCTCGACAACAGAGGTCATTAGCGTCTAAAAATAAAAAAGTAAACAAAAGAAAACCAAAAACAATAAAACCAAAGCAAAATCAATACAAAAACAAAAGTTGACATACAACAAAATAAAATCTAATAGCTACAAATACAATGTGTCATATAAAATAATGTAGTGATATAAAGAAAAAACCATTTAGGCTGTAAATGGGCCTAAATGTATACAAATAAATAAAATCAAATAAACCGGTCAAGACCGGTTTCTTTTAAAAATCGAAACAGCAGATCGACATTGTCAGGATCATTTCCTAAAACAACCGACAGATCACCTGACAATCCGACCTGCTGTCGTGTCTCCCTAAACTGGACACACTCTATTAAAATATGCGAAACGGTGACACGAGTGTCACACGTCTCACAGAGGGGCGGATCCTCACGAGCCATCAAAAAACCATGTGTCAATCTACAGTGACCGATGCGCAGCCGTGTAAGGACCACTTCCTCCCACCTGGAGGGACGGCAAGATGTGAACCATGGGTCAACTGTAGATTTTATAAATTTTAATTTGTTTTCATCGACAGCACTCCATTCATCCTTCCAGAGCTGCTGAACGGCTGAAATCAGAACGCTCTTGAGGTCGTCACCGATAACGCAAAACACGCTCTGGCCGTTATTTGCAGCGTCTTTAGCCGCAGTGTCAGCTAATTCATTGCCAGCGATTCCCATGTGGCCGGGAACCCAGCAAAACCGCACAGTGGTTCCACCTCTTTTCAAAGTGTACAATTTGTCCTGTATCAAACAAATCAGAGGATGGCTGGGGAAGGAACGCTGCAATGCCTGTAGAGCACTCAAAGAGTCGCTGCAAATAACATATTTGTGCGGACCGTGCACATGTCTCAAGGCCTGCAAGATTGCATATAACTCTGCAGTAAAAATACTGCACTCTTGAGACAACTTATATCCAACACTGGCGTTATCGGTGACGAATGCGCAACCAACTCGGTCGAGAGACTTCGAACCATCCGTGTAAACGGAACGATAGTCACGATTCTGATCCAGCCACGCCAGAAAAAGCTGGCGATAGAGCTCTGGAGTTGTTGAATTTCGAGGATGAATGGAAAGTGACATGTCGATGACGGGCTGAGGAATTAGCCACGGGGGCACAGAATTACGGCCGACTTTAAGAGTTCTAGGAAGCGCCAACGGAAGTTCATCTAGAAGAAGGGTCAACCTGATACCGAGAGGACGTGTTGCATTTCTTCTCCGTCTATACAGAGAAGAAAAACGAGGTTGAAATACGCAACTGTAAGTTGGGTGATCAGGTTGACTACGGAGCTTAGAGACGTAGGATAGCATATTGCGTTTCCGCCGGATGTTCAGCGGAGGCTCTCCGCATTCAGCGGCTATGCTAACAACAGGACTCGATCGAAACGCTCCGGTTGACAATCGGATTCCGGCGTGATGAACAGCGTTTAACGTCCTGATGTACGACTCACGCGCTGAGTCGTACACGATGCTACCGTAATCCAATTTAGACCGTACGACTGCACGATAAATTCGCAGCAAAACCGTACGGTCTGCACCCCACGTGGTACTGGATAAAATTTTTAAAATATTAAGGGAAGACGTCGACTTCCTCTTTAAAATATTAAAATGAGCCTTCCAATTTAACGACCGGTCAAAAGTGAGTCCTAAAAATCGGGCAGTATCTTGCACAGATATGAGCGTATTATAAAGATATAAGAATGGTTCCTGATAACAACTACGAATGCGGCAAAAGTGCACACACTGGGTTTTTCCAACGGAAAATTTAAACCCATTGTTAGTTGTCCAGTTCTGGATGCTATTAATGGCCAGCTGCAAATGACGTTGTGCAGTACGAATGTACTTTGACGAACAGTAGATCGCCAAGTCGTCAACATAGAGCGATGACTCTACAGACGATGGAATGCTGTCAATTATGCCATTAATAGCGATGGAAAATAAGGTGACACTAAGAACCGAACCCTGTGGAACACCATTCTCCTGTGCAAAGACACTTGACAAAGTGTTGCCGATACGGACTTGGAAGTAACGCTCTAATAAAAAATTATTTATAAAATTCCCAAGATGTCCTCTGATACCCCAATTATGTAGTGTTCGGAGTATTCCATACCGCCATGTAGTGTCGTAAGCCTTTTCAAGGTCAAAAAAGACCGCTATCAAGTGTTGTTTGTTAAGAAAAGCGTCCTGGATAGCGGACTCTAACCTGACTAGATGATCCATCGTCGAACGGTGCTTACGAAAGCCACACTGGGCATTCGTAATCAAATGTCTGGATTCAAGAATCCAAACCAGTCGTCGGTTGATCATACGTTCGAGAAGTTTTGACAAACAACTAGTCAGTGAAACAGGACGATAACTTGATGCTTGTTTTCGGTCTTTACCGGGCTTCAACAACGGCACTACAATAGAATTACACCAAGCGGTAGGAAACGTATTGGTGTACCATATTAAATTATACATCTTGAGAAGGAATATAGATCCGGAGGGAGGTAGCTTTTTCAAAAATTGGTAATGGATATCGTCAGATCCTGGAGAAGTATCATGGCAATCATGCAAACTCGACTGTAGTTCCCACGAGGAGAAAGGTGCGTTGTAGTTCTCCTCATTTTGGGAGGAAAAGTTCAATACAACTTGTTCTGCTTGATTTTTCTGAGCAGAAAAACTTTCAAGATAGTTTGCGGAACTCGAGACTTTTGCGTAGCATGAACCCATGTGATCGGCGACTTCATCAGGTGACGTAATTATGTCATTTCCCATTACCAATCCAGAAATGTAATTAAAACTCTGTTTACCAGAGATCCTCCGAATTTTCTCCCACACCTCGCGAGCGGGAGTACAACTTCTTACAGTGGAAACAAACTCACTCCATGACTGCTTCTTACTCTCTGCTATGATACGTCTGGCAATGGAACGCTTTTGCATGAAAATAATACGATTTTCATCCGTCATATTATTTTTAAAGCGACGGAGAGCTTTACGACGTTCACGGATGGCATCCCGACAAGCCTCATTCCACCAAGGAACGGGCACACGTCGCGGTGTCGTTGACGTGCGTGGGACTGCAGCTAAAGCCGCCTCGATGACCGCATCCGTGAAATGCTCCACAGCAGCATCGACATTGCCAAAGTTCATTTCGCCGACATTTAGCACTTCTTGAAAGTGTGACCAATTGGCTTCTTTTATTATCCACTTAGGAGAGCGTCTTTCATCCACATGGAATGAAAGAAGCCGACAAATAATAGGAAAATGGTCACTGCTACAAAGATCGGCATTTACTTCCCATTCACAGGATGGGGCGATAGAAGAAGAGCAGAGAGTAAGATCGATAGCTGAAAATGTCCCATTTGCAGCCGAGAAATGTGTATTGGAACCTGTGTTCAATACGACCAAGTTTTCATTTAGAATCAACGTCTCCATTAGCCTTCCACGAGCATCCACATGATTAGAACCCCAAGTGGGATTGTGGGCATTAAAATCCCCCATGATGATAAAGGGGCGTGGAAGTTGGTCTATAATAGATGTAATGGTTGTAAGTGTCGGTTGTTCTAATGGAGGAATGTATATTGAACACAAAGTTACCGGATTCGGCGCATAAAGCCTGACAGCGATGACCTGTAAGTCAGATTGTAATGGGACATTTTCGGAAAACACATTATTTCGGACTAAAACTGCCACTCCGCCACTGGCACGTTCAACGAATGGTTTATCTTTACGATAAATCGTAAAACCACGAAGAACCGGAGTGTTTGTATCTTTCAAATGTGTTTCCTGTAAACTAATAGCAGTAGCATTATGGTCGTTAAGGAGGAGTTTTAATTCACTGAAATGAATATAAAAACCGTTCATGTTCCACTGTAAGAAATTGAATGTGATAATTAGTAAAAAAGGAGCTACCTCGTTTTTTTCCTCGCTGCATCAGACCGATGATGGGGAGGTCTGCTAATATTTTCGTCCATAGCAGAGTCTGCACTGCTGCTATGGTCGACGCGAGTACGTGTAATAGTCATTTTATGACTATTATCCCGGTTCAAGATAATCTTAGTTTTCTTGACCGGAGTTTCTTGACTCTTTTCAACAAGAGATTTGACAGGTGATTTCGCCTTTTTAACTGGCGATCGTGATCTACTATCTGGACTTATTTTGCTTTTGCTTTTATTTTGTTTTTTGGTAACAACTTTGGAACTGGAAATTTCGGTTTGTGTAGACATGTCACATGTCTGTGTTGACATGTCTACTTTGATGACAGGAACGGCAGCAATGGTTGCAAAGGAACGTGTAAAAGAAGGGACAGATTCACGATATTTGCGCTTGGCCTCTGCAAAAGAAATTTTTTCGGTGGTTCTTATTTCTTGGATCTTGAACTCCACTTTGTATTGTGGACATTCTCTAGATCTTGCAGAGTGGATTCCGTTGCAATTAACGCAATGCGACACCCTTTTGCACGGAATATCCTCATGCAAAGGTTGGCCGCAATTCTCACAGAGACTGGGAAAGCTACAGTTATTCTGCGAATGTCCAAACTTTTGACATTTGTAACAGCGCAAGGGAGATGGTATATATTGACGTACTTTCAAAGAATAGAATGCTGCTTTTATTGATGGCGGAGGCTGCGGTGTACAGAACGTAAGAATATGAGACGGTGTAGGTACTAATTGACCATCTCTACGTGCGTGAATCCTATATACGTCTGTAACACCTTGATCTTTGAGTTCCTCTTTTATTGTTTCAACTGTACAATTAAGAAGATCGAAACAATAAATTATGCCTTTCGAGAAATTAAGCTGCTTATGTAGTTCCACTTTGACTGGTACGTCTGTGCACATATCCACACCTTTTATATTTTTACATGCCATTACCTTTTCAGCTTGATGCTGCGAAGATGTTTCGATTAATAAAGACCCATCACGCAACTTTTTTACACTTGGAAAAATTCCAAACAAGCCATCAAGATGTTTATTAATATAAAAAGGACTGTCACCGTTGAAATTTCCAGTTATTTTATTCATTAACAAGTATTTGTTACATGGAGTAACATTTGCCAAGTCATTACCAAATAATAAGTTCAAATTTTCATCTTTACGCCCTCTCTTAGAGGGAGGGCTGTTTAAAGGGGGAAAATTTTCCATAATAATTGTATTATATTCATCAAACGTGCTCCCCACCCACCACGGAGCCCAACAAGGGGACGATGACCGCAAACCGGTACAGAGCGCCAGGGCTACACGTTGATATAGTCAGCTCAAGAGACGGCGCCACTCCATCCAAAGATACTGGCTCACCCCGCCGAAATACTAAATATCCACGACGTTAGCCGATTGACTAGACTGGGTTAGGTCTAGCCGCCCGTTTACAGCGAAGCGGAGGCCAAAGCAGTGTGTTGGCGCACCAAGGCTAACCTCAACTGCCAGGATCCTCTTTTCCGCCTTACGGGTCACCGCGCACGGCAAACACGCAGGTGTACTATTAGGGACTACTACAAACAAAGGACAGCAACAAAAGTATACCCATAACGGAGGGACAAGACCGCTAACAACAACAAAAAGAAGAGAGAACCGAAGAAGAAAAAAGTTGCGACTGTCCTTCCTTCATAATAGTCCCTAAATGAATCACCCAGCCGGGTACACAACCGACTGGTGCGTGCTCGGGTTTCCCTGGGTTCGCCAATTCCCAAAGAACATTGTAATGCAATTGCGATAAACAACGACATTCCAATGTTCCCCCTGGGGGCAATTATATTGTTATTTGAATACAGTCAACATCCCTAATCAAATTTCAGCTTTACTAGTTTTTTCACGTATTTTAAAGCGCACCGACGCCAGGTGTACCGACCCAGTGGCGTAACTTCACTTCGCGGGGCCCATGTGTAAAATTTTTTTGGGCCCCCCCCTCCCCCACTTTACCCAACTAAGAAAAATTTCCAATTATTCATGACATCATCATCCCATCAACATTTGATTGTATTCTCAAAATGTTCTACGTCATATATAAACGACTCTAATTAAAAGAAGTTCTACTGGTATTCTTCAGACAATAATATTGCGCTCTTTTATATTTAAGGATAAATAAATCCTCCAGTCGTCTTCATCAAATCATAATTATTCACATAAACGATACAGAGTTTACTAAGAAAATTTATTACAGTAATGTCAACTATTATTACAAATTTTTTTCCATTCACAAATTGTAGAAAGTTAGGTAATGCAGTGTATTGTTAAACTCACATGTGCCATACTCAACTGTGCTCAACTGAGTGTACACATTCAGTGCATCAGCATGTTAGCATGTGGCAGCAGTATAAAACTGCTGCCAACTGCGTGCTCATGACCATTATAATACCATACAAGCGGTAAATATTGAGTGCGCGCCCTGTCGAAATCCCAAATAAGGTACACTCTAAAATCTAAATCAAACATGGCGAATTTCATATTAAAAAGCAATTGATTGAAACAATAGTATTTGAATCTAGAAAGTAAATGCAATCTGCGCTTAGATCATATATAATTGGACTGAGAAAAAAATCGAGTGTAAAGATTAATCAATCAGTAGTTGACCCGAAAATTGGGGGGCCCTCGAGGTTAGGGGGCCCCGGTGATTGCCACCTGGAACACCTGTGGTAGATACGCCACTGTACCGACCGCTGATATGTTGACTGTAGTATATTTATTTACAACCTAAATACTAGTTAATCTCAAAATATTAACCTTTACAAAATTCTTGCAATTTTCTACCAGGAGCTCTTGGACTATTATATTTCTGTCCAGATTAACTGCAAGCAAGACCAGTCAGTTCACTTACAATAAAACTTTTCATCAAAATGCATTTATGTGATATGTCTATATCTATAGAGACCTTTTTTTGTAGACCATTAGATACAATGTCTCGACAGAAGTAGTCGAATAAGTTGGTCTGCGGTTGTCGACATTAGTAAGCAGGAGTTCTCGCTGCCTGTATCGTAGTATAGAATGTAAGTTTCATTTGGTAAAAAGAAATGTTCATCTCCATTTGGCCTGCTCATCGCGCCGTTTCAGCCGCTTAACGGTCGAACGAATAGACACTGAGACGCAGCACTAATGCCACAACTGGACACATGAGCGTCCAAGCAATCTGCACAAGCACCTTTTCTCAATTATTAAAGCGTAATTTCTTGTGCGAGTTCAGACCGTTTAATGTGTGTAAACAGTACCAGATTTAGAAGAGAAGGGATTGCGAGATTGGGCGACCGCCCAGGGCGCACAGGCCCGAAGGGGCTGCGGGAGACTAGGTTTTTATCACGGCTCAGCATCGTTGGCAAAGTCAAAAGTGTACAACCCGCAAGTCGTTTTACCTTATCAACATATACAGGGTGGCACATATTAAACAATGCAGTGAAATATCTCGTAAACGGTACAAACCATAAAAAGTTATAGTGTCAAGGGGGACAGAAGACTGTGATATCAAATTTAACATAGGTGGTGCTGTGAAGGTCAGACGAAGGTCAGCTTCAATTTTTTAATTGTAACAGTGAATTTTTATTCCAGAATACGATACAGTATTTAATAGTGAACAGTGAAACACTACACATACGACAACAAAAATAACGTCTATATTAAAATACAGTATTACCAAATTTCGCCTCGTCTATCTCAACAATGATGCCCTCTCCTCCCAGCACTTCCAATTTTCTCGACGTGCAGTCCACGCATACTTCCCGACAATAACTGGACCAATTCACGGTTTGTCGGCTACACATCAATTCATTCACAATGAAATCCTCTCTGGGATTATGGGATTATTAGACACCATAATATTGTCAAATATGTAGCGTCTTCAATTGCCAACCGCGAATGTCTACCCAACTAAGTTCCATTTCTGGCACTACATGTAAAATTACATTTAACTTTTTTTTTTTTCGGTCCTACAAGAATTATGCGCACTTTATTACATCGATACGAAATGTTGCTGGTTTTTCGCATTTGTTACAAGTGGCGTACTAGATTATGTGCAACCAAAAAATGGACACAATTTTCCCTCGTAACATCATATCTTTTTACATAATTACGCACTGTTAAATTACAATTCCCGCACGCCATATTTGCCATGTTGCATATAAATAAAGACACAAGAGTAAAAACAAAGAACTGCGTAAAGTAGTAAATTGTCATATACATGCGCAAAAATGTGGTACTGGGCGAGTTCGTATCCTTTTCAAAAGGGTGGTATGTGGTACACAACGAAAGTGCCGAACGTCTACTACATAATGCTGGTGTCTTCTCTGAACAATACTACTCTACAAAATATATAGAGTGGAAAATAATAAAAAGCAGCTCGCAACTTCTTACAGTTTTTTTTAAAAGAGTAATAAAATTGTTGAGAATGGACACACGATTTTTGGTGATTTTTTGAACGAGTCCTCGCGGGGTGTAGGGCCTCTCGCTGGGGGAAGGGGATGTTTCTCGCGGGCCGGGCCATAGAGATAACATAGATAGAGTAGGGGAGGCATAGGCGCAACTGTAAGTGACAGTGTCACCTTGGAAAAGAGAGATAGAAAACGCAGCAGTTCTCTTTTCCTTGTCTTCTGACGCATTTGTGAATTTCAAAATTTATAGTAGGTATTGTTAATTTACATCTGTAACTATGGTTTGCTTATGTATTTGTGATAGAAAAAGATAGAAGAACTGCTCTCTTCTCTATCTCTATCTGTTGCATCCACACTTTTTTGGGTGCCTTCCCAGTTCTATAAAAAGCGTCTGCGGGCAGCACGAATAGTCTGCATTGATATCTATCTCCAGTGTATTCCTTTTCATGTATTGTCTGCGATGTGAAGAGGGGGGGTGTGTTTGTGCGACGGTTTTGTCTGCAGGGTGAAGAGGGTAGTGTGTTTGTGCGACGGTTTTGTCTGCAGGGGGAAGAGGGGGGGTGGAGGTGGCGCGCGCCGCCTCCACTCTCCCCTCTTTACCTCGCAGACAAAACCGTCGCACGAACACACCCCCCTCGCGGGAAACTCTGCCCCGCAAGAATTGCACGGTCCTGATATTCAATTAATGTTCCTATATGAAAGAATAATTTGTTTTTTTTTCTGCAAGCCCTAATTAATAATTTTACTATTTGTTATTTTTTGCTATTCACGAATTACCAGTGCAAACCGTTTCAGTACATCGTCTCGTTCGGAATTTGAAACTAATATGTATTTTCATGTTTTTTCTTTTTTGGTTTTTTAACATTTTTAAAACTATCAATAATTTTCATAGTGTAAATCGTGTAAATCACATTGATGACGCGCCGCTGGCATTGCGACAGTTCTCACAATCGTAGACGTCACCGCCATTTTCGGCCCCATCCTGAGGAAACCGCCTCAAACCACCTTCAGACACACTATCAGTGTTGTATTCCAACATGTTAAATTGACTTTTCTCCGTAGTTTAGGTTCAAGAGAAATCCATTGACTTTACATTACATGGACTGCTCATTCCTAGTGTTAAAAGGGCTCATTGAACTATTGCGCAATATGACTTAAAAACATGACGCATAAAGATGATTAAAAAAGTATGACGCAACACAAATTCCACGTACCTAACCTAATAAAATTCAATGATTTATCTTGACGTTTGAGAATAAAATATATTGTGTTAAAAATTACAACCTAATAACTTTAGACTGACTTTTGAATAAACACTGCATTGAAAATTACAACTTAAAAATATGTTATTTTTGTATAAACAAACACTTGCTGACTGGCAGAATTTTTAATGACGCAATTTCTTTTGAATTTGGCCACGTTATCCACACGTGCCGTACAAAATTTAGGGCAAAGGCCCAGGGGAAAAGAGACACATCATATAAATAGGAGAAATATCTCACACACACACAGAACACACACAGGCGATTAACACTCAGGCGATTAACACTCAAGACTACAGACGGACATGGACTTAACAACACACACAAGACACGGGAGAAGTAACTGGGGAACATCGAACGAGAAGTGCGAGATCAGAGTATATTTTAAGGGGACTATTCAAAGTTGAGTTATTACATTAAAAGTGTTTGTGTCGTCATACTGTGAGGGGTACCTAAGTCAAACCTATAGAATTTAAGTTGATATCTTGTTACTATAGTATTATCATATTGCACATATTTTATTTTTTTAGTTTTTTTGTTAATAAACTTATTTTACATTGACTTATCATCTTAAACTGACTGGTAATATCACCATATAGTCACTTCAGATCTTAAACGAGTTGTCGAGCGTCTATAATTCACAATTCAATTCAATTCAGGTCATAAACGAACCCAAGGAGTACCAAAATAGTGCAAATCGCTACACACACAACTTAGCCGTAACAATTTGGTGACAAGTGTGAGAAGCCACTACTGGACCCGTGACAAAATGGTGGCAGAGGTGGAATAAACAACCACTAATGCTACACATTCGTAACACTAGCTATCCCTTGACTATAATTGTAGTTCAATTTATTGCATAGTTAGGGCTACTCAGTTTCCCTATAGTCAACCAAAGATAGGAGGGTATAATAATTATTATTATCACTCCAAGGCTACGAGCTCATTATGTCAAATGCATTCATGTCTATGATCAATAATGTTTAGCTCGTAACCATAAAAACCACTAGCCGTAACCTTATTTCTTTGTAACAAATTTTTTTCTCTAAGATTAATTTTTTTGTTAAATAATGCGTACTAAAAATGCAAAATATGCAAAAACAGAAGTGGAGAGATGATAACGGTATTTAGGTAAGTAGAAATAGCAGATATTACCTATTGCTCATTTGGCCATTCACTCTAAGCGCCACGGAGAGAAGCCATGTTTTGCATACAGCTCTCGAAATGCTTCACGAAACTGGAGTAAAAGTAGCCTCTGTTACCTTTGATGGTATATCGACGATCTTCAGAATGTGCACAGAGCTGGGTGCAAACTTCTGTTTTGTAAGCGAACTGTTTCAGCCGCTATCCGATAAATGTGAACTAAGGGGAATGAGCACTCCATTTATATGAATCCTCTAAGGAGAAATCCTAATCCTATTGACAGGCAGGAATTTTCGAGCACATTTTTTCGAAGAGTGCAAAAAGACATGAAAATATAAAAATGTATTGTAACAAAACTGTTTTGAATTTGGCGGAATAAAATTATTTATTTCAATAATTAAAAATGTATACAACAACATACAATAATTTTATTAACAATAAAAAGTCAATTTCAATATACAACACTGATATACATGAACAGTATTTCTCAAACAAAGTGAAAACACTTGTTAGCACAATATTTATTTCCGCTGTACACGTTCTTCGCCGTCCCCTGTTGTTGTGGACTGCTGTACTTATATAGCGTTCCAGTCCGACCCTTCCACGCTCGTCGCGCATTCTGGAATATCTGCCACGCCTACACATTGTTACAACAAACAGTCAATCGCTGCACTCTCGAATGTTCTGCTGAAAACAGTGGCGTAGCGTCTGGGATTTCGTTACAGTATCTATTTTGTTTAGCAGTATTCCCAACTCTCAGCAGTATGGCAACGACCTATAACATGAACATGTTCAGGCAGACACTGCACCGTCTTTCCGTTTTAACGCGTAAAATGTTCGACTAGTCCGAGTACTTGTAACGAGTAGTAAGTAACGAGTATTGTACCTAAAAGTAATGAATAGTATGTAAAACGTCCGAGTACCTACTTGTAACGAGTAGTAAGTAATGTTGTACCTAAAAGTAACGAAGAGGTACTGCAAGTACCGAGAACTGAGAAGTAACGAAAACTTGCATCTCTAGTAATAATAAATCACACATTTATAGCACCAGGACGAAGCCGGACCGAGCCGCTAGTAATTATATAATATGATCCATATTATTTTTATTCCCACTCAGAACGCCAGCCGACACAAACATGTAAACAGCCTGCAGGCAGGAAAACGTTTGCAATAAAAGCTACGAAACTGAATGCGAATATTGCAAATTTTGCGAATGTGGAACCCTACTCTCAATTTGAGAGAAAATTTCCAACAAATGTCTACTTTCTGTTTTCTGCCGATTCCATTGAAATCAATCAATCTAGCGCACCGTTCACCTTACAACCATGTCCTAGTGTTCACCTTAACCATGCAACATTCTTAAACTTACTCGCTTGGATACACACAATTTCTTTTTCAACCCCTCTTCTTTTACTCTATATTTATGTTGCTGTGAACTTAATTAGTTTTTTTAGTAATTCCTTTAATTGATTGACGAGCTTTGAAATTTACGTTATAAAGTAAAGATCAATTGGAGAGGATAAAATAAATATTATCAATTGGACAAATAAAAAAAAACTGGGTGCGTGTAAATCCCACCCCGCACCCGGCTGAAGTGAAACTTAATAGGTAAACATATTTCGTATTACGTGTAAACGCCAAATAAACAATAAACAGCTTCATCTAATATATGTATGTTGGTTCTAATCTTAGGTAATTTATATAGTTAATTTAATAATTTAATAGTACAGATGGCTTATACCATTGACTAAGTAATATGGGTAAGACATCTAATGTCTGTTGTTTGAAACGTGGAGCCTCCAATTCATAAAGAACCGACAGCCTAACTATGTGCATCTCTCTCAAGAGCTTTATTTACTAATCATGCATCTCTATTTGAGTTGAGGCTCGACCGGTGCTGCCACAAAAATCAGCGGTAAAAAAATGACTCATTCCGATTAAAAATATTTTCAAACCTCCTTGTTGCAATGGTTTCGACTTTCGTGCAAATCGCGAATGTGCTAACCTCCATGGTGCTAACCTTGGCAAATGTGCAGTAGCTTTGAAATTATATTTGAATTTATGACATTATTTTTTGATGTTCATAGGGGACTGGATTAATTAAATATTTTTCAAAAAAAAGACATCGCGTATTGGGCACAAAAGAATTTTGTCACCATTTGTGTTTCAAAATTTCACGAGTTTTATCACAATCATTCAGAATCTTAATTTGAGACTATGCAGGTAAGAATATATAAAAGTGGACAAAATACCCCAAAAATAATAACTGTTCTTGAAATTCAAAATACATTCGAAAAAGTATTTCAGCATTTAATATAATATAATATATAGTGCAACTGCAACCTCCTTACTCCGAATGCGAAAATTGCGAGGTAATTTGGACGTGTTTGAAATATTAATAGAAAGTAATTTGTCAGAAATTTTAAAATGCAAAATATTACACAAATTGAGAAAAAACAGTATCAACTCAATAACATGATTTAACAAAGAAAACGTTACCACGGTTATTCAAAATTATGTTAAAAATTTCAGAGCCAAGATCATAGACACTATAGCCAAGATCTTGAAATGCAGGACGCCGAAAAAAATAGCTTTTTTATATATTTTAATTTTTTCAAGGTCTCGTATTTATTTCGTAATTAATTGTTGTGTAACCATGGTAAACGAGAAATTAAATAAAGTCCAAGGAGGTGTTATAAAGTCTATTTTTTTACCGTAGAAATGTATTTGTTTGACTCAAGTTGGTACCACAAACATTTAGTTATATTTTAAGGTTTAAAATTTTACAAAATAAAAATTGGAAACTAACCATGGTAACAGAAAACTAATATAATTTTTTTTATAACCAATTCTTAATTTGAGTTTTCAAAAATTAAATAATATAATAAAGAAACCGTGCTAATTTTTTGACGACAAATTTGCTTTAGAAAACAGTTATAAAGAACTATGAAAATCATTGTAACAGAAACCATTTTTATACCTACAAGTTTTCAAAATCGTATCTAAACGTGACAAATGTCAATATACAATATTAAGAATTATTATCACAATATTAAACTTTCGTAGCTGTTCATTATTTTAAATAAATTAATTCTTGCGGTTATTTATTATCTAATATGAATTGTTCGCTTATGGTTCGCTCAAAAATGGACATACAAAAAAGAACTATGACAATGACTTGCTGTAATTTTTACTTCCCACCTCTACTATGGTAGGGAAGTAATGGATTCAGTCCGAAAACAATATTTCGAGATTTTAACAGATTTTCACGTTTTGAGACCCTAGCAATCGTTTAAAATCATTTTCCGACTGATGTCTGTATGTGTGTGTGTGTGTGTGTGTGTGTGTATGTGTGTATGTGGTCAATTTTTCGCCTTCGATATCTTAAGAACGGAACAACATACGGGCATGCCGATTGTTCTATTGTGTTTATCAGCCTTTAACTTAGATTTGATTAGATTTTGAGTCAAATCGGTTCAGTGGATCCTGATATATTCAAAAAAACGACCTCAATGTCACGTATTAACATAGGTAAAAAAAAATATAAATGAATTATAGATGTTATAATATGAAAAAAATGTAAATATTTTTTTTCTCTAAAATGTATAGTTTTCGAGAAAAAAAATATTTTACTAAAAAAAATAAAAATTGTACGTAAATCAAGGTAACCATGATTTTTGCTATATTAAGTTAGCCATCAGTAGATCACCAAACAAAAAAGAGGGCCATGCTTTCTTCAAAGAATAAAAATTAAATTGTGTTTTAAAGACCACCAACAGCTAAGGTTAATTGGGCCTAGTCAAAGAATAAAAAAAAGAGTGTTTATTTTTTGCAAATATTTACTAGGTGGGAAGTATAGGACTGGTCATCAGTCGAATTTTTTTTATAAGCTATAAATTCTTCTTTTTATTGTGTAGTTTCACAAATCATTTATTCAATATGTTGAAATAAAACTCTATATTTAATAATAAAAATAGGTATCTACAATGAAACGAATATAATACACACGCACAAAAAGATTTACTTATAAAAAAATGCACATAATGTCAATTATATTAATTCTTCAAACTTCATAATATACAACATATTATAAAACAGCTATAAAACATTTAAATTATTATAGGTACTAGAAATTTCTAAAATTTAGTCAAAAAAATATAATGAAAAACACAATTCTGGAAATTTTTAAACAATTTAGCTTTTTTCAGATTTTTGACATTTTAAATATTAATTGACAGTCATTTATTAAATAAATTTAAATAAACAGTTTATGGATTGACCGCTGGAATCGCATGATCGTTGCGCTCTACACTAGCGACACCCTTATTTCTGTCCATAAACTAAACTGCCAAACCCCTAGAAACAGAGAAGTATGGTAGCTTTAATATTTTTCTTAACCTATGGTTTGGCAGTTTAGTTCATGGATAGAAATAGGGGTGTCGCTAGTGTAGAGCGATCATGCGATCCTAATAGTCTCTCCAAAAACTGCTCACGTATTACGTCATAAGGAAAGGTATCTTCCTCAATGATTACTTGATCTATGGAATAACCCTATACAAAAAAGGACGTTGTCTAGGAACCGGTTAAGACTTTTAAATGACCTATAAACCTTTATAGGTTAAAAAATGACGCCCACCCCCTCTGTTTGAAAAGGGTGAAAAGGTTAAAACTAACCACAAAAATCTCAATAATAATTACTATTTACGAAACAATTATTTTAAAGTTAGATCTCTAAGAAAACATATTTGTATGGGAGGTGAAATCGTATTTGTGATAAAAATAAGGGTTTTATTATTAATGTATAGATTATAAGAAGCCATCCATCTATAAAATATTATCAGACGTATTACGTAACATTTTTATCAATCAAGAAAAAATCCTAAACTATGAAATATGCATTATTTATAGCACAAAAAAAATACTTTGTTATTTTTTGCAAAAAAACGATAACATTATTTTTTTATGTTTCGTAACATAGTTCAGGCTTCCATTCCCCCCAAGATAAACAAATTAAAAAACCCCCTTTCCTTAAAGAACGTTATATAATTTATGGATGGCCCCCAAGTCATGTAGTACCTAAATATTACAATTTAGTAATAAAAAAAGCTGCGATAGCTTCTTCAAAAATTCTCCAGAACCCACTTTATTTGCACCAAATCGTCTATTTCACGTTGCATAGCCTGGAATTTGGCTTCTCGAATATCTCGAGACCGTTTCGCCGCCTGGCTATTTTTGGCCCTTTTAGATAAATATTCTTCATCCGTCGACTCCCGCTTCCGTTTATTGATCCGCGCCATATTCGGGAAATGTTGGCTTTGTCTTCTTTTTTTACACTCCTCGAAATATTTCGGGTGCGGCTCGATTTTCGCAAATGGGTCATTTTCTATGTCACTAATCGACGGATAATTATCCTTCTTTAGCAAGTGAATGAGAAGGATTGTAGTTTCGGCATGTTCTTCGGACAAATTAGTTGTACAGAACGACTCCATTTGTTCTGTTCTATCCACGCTCACTTGATCGTTTTGGTTAGGTTCTTCCTTGATCAAAATATCGAGGGGTAATGATCGTGGCACGTCTGGGTTTGAAGAAGAGTCGACTTCTTTTTTTATTGACAAGTCAAGCGGTTCATCTCCCTCATTTTTTGAATATTCACGTTTAAGCCAACATCCATGGAATGAATAAACCGCTTCATCCTCGTCATCCGACGACGAACTCCAGTCTTCAGGCTCTTCTTTAATGGCAACTCCACTTGCAATTCCAGACGATTCGTCCTGCGTCATTGTATATGAAACCTCTTCCTGTGGCTCTTCTTTTATTAAAGCTGGTTCAAAATTAGCCTGTAAATTAAACGAAACCATGATTAACTCAAGTTCATATCATTTACTTATCTAATTTATTTATGTATCTATTGTAGACTAGCAACCCGGTCCGGCTTCGCCCGAGAGTTATGAATTTAAGAAGCGTACGAAAAGTTTTTTTTGACAAAACACCGTCATAGTTCAGCCATTTTGTACAAAATATTTACAAATTATATAAACAAACCTTCCTCGTTCATCGCTCTTTCTATTAGTGAAAACCGTTTCAAAATCCTTCGCGTGGTTTAGAAGAAGTAAGCGAAGAAACAGACAGAGGCAGACAGCTTTATATACCTACTATTTAGAGATTATAGACGCGTCGACAATCTTCGAACCCACGACAGCTTGCTCCAAAGGCCAGCATGCTAACCATTACACCAAACTGCCCTCTTTAATTTATCCACACGAGTCGAAATTTAAGTTCTATTTAAATTCTAATATGTACTGCCTGAAACCTTATTTAGTACTTTTAGGATCTTGTAAACTCTAAAAAATTTATTATTAGGTTCCAGTCAGAACCTGCATATCCTAGCGTGTTCTATTTAGATACTTTTATATTCTTTCACAATTTTTTTAGAACCTTTTTAACTCCTTTTAGGTATACCGATGTTATATTAAAAATTGTAAATAATTTTCGAGATCACCAACTGTAAGAGTCTTCTGGGACAAGAACTAATAGTTATATTCAATAATTCAAAATCTAATTAATAATTTAAAAATAATACCGGATTTTACTGTTGAACAAACAAATCAATAATAAACATCCAATGTCGCACAAATTTGTGGACGCATCTATAATCTACAATAATAATAATACCTAATATCTATACCTAAACATAAATTAGGTCAATTTCTCTATAATCGTATAATTTCGAGGAAAATACATATTATTTACTTATTACTTATTATCATATTATTTGAGCTAAACTTTGTAATCCGAAACACAAGTATTCTTAATATCGTGTAATACTTTCTCAACTTTAGAAATTCATTCAATTAGCGATGACCCTGCTATTGACACGTAATACAATTTATAAAATTTCGAAAATAATTTACGTAACGCATTAACAAATACACTTTTTTGAATCAAACCCATTTGAACAATATTAACCGTTTTATTGGCAAATTCTAGAAGCAACTCTAATGTTAATAAATAATGTCACTAAATCCGCGCTCTCTCAACCCCTGTAAACTTTTTTTACGAAAATTCTTTATATTTATAATCTAGAAATATCGTATTTTTGAAAAATGGAAATTATAGAAGAAGTTAATATTACCAAATCGAAAATATTAAACAACAAAAATGATAAAATATTAAAAATACTTACGTCCATAACTGTATATTTAGTAGCACAATAATATATTTAGTAACACAAATAATAAATTCACTACACAAATCGGACAAAGTTGATACTTAGATAACTCAAATTCGAATGCTGGAAGCTGTCATGACCTGGTCCATTTATAGACACTTTATCTTGGCAGTTATAATGTCACCGGTCCATAGATTTGGTTTAATTATTATTTACTAGTTAAGGGTAAAATTTCCCTATGCAGCCCCCAGGGGGAACATTGGAATGTCGTTGTTTATCGCAATTGCATTACAATGTTCTTTGGGAATTGGCGAACCCAGGGAAACCCGAGCACGCACCAGTCGGTTGTGTACCCGGCTGGGTGATTCATTTAGGGACTATTATGAAGGAAGGACAGTCGCAACTTTTTTTCTCCTTCGTTTCTCTCTTCTTTTTGTTGTTGTTAGCGGTCTTGTCCCTCCGTTATGGGTACACTTTTGTTGCTGTCCTTTGTTTGTAGTAGTCCCTAATAGTACACCTGCGTGTTTGCCGTGCGCGGTGACCCGTAAGGCGGAAAAGAGGGTCCTGGCAGTTGAGGTTAGCCTTGGTGCGCCAACACACTGCTTTGGCCTCCGCTTCGCTGTAAACGGGCGGCTAGACCTAACCCAGTCTAGTCAATCGGCTAACGTCGTGGATATTAAGTATCCCGGCGGGGTGAGCCAGTGTCTATTGATGGAGTGGCGCCGTCTTTGGAGCTGACTATATCACCGTGTAGCCCTGACGCTCTGTACCGGTTTGCGGTCATCGTCCCCTTGTTGGGCTCCGTGGTGGGCGGGGAGCACGGGTGATGAAGTTCATAACTAAAATTATGAATAATTTTCCCCCCTTAAACAGCCCTCCCTCTAAGAGAGGGCGTAGTGACGAAAATTTTAATTTGTTA
>CM077520.1:17307181-17322584 GCA_039654895.1 Mongoloraphidia duomilia
AAGTCGAAAAATTTTAATAAACATAGGTCCGCAAACGAACCGTTAGTGAAATATTTCCACTTATGTATATGCAATAGCGTAAGTTACTTTTCGTCCATTTAATAAAATAAACATGCTTTTTAAATTTAATTGTGTGGCACGTTTGTTCTATGCGCTGCTGTAATTGTTCTAAATACACCAGACTTTTTAAATATCTCCAAAGAAAGAAATCCAGCATGTTTAGATCTGGCGATCTGGGAGGCCATGGAACCGGTCCGTCACGTCCTATCCATCTTCCCTCGTAATTTGCGTTTAAGTATTCCCGAACAGCCAATGTAAATGGGGAGGAGCACCACCCTGCATGAACCAAAACTCACGTCTCACGTTCTTCAAGTATAATAATAATAATAAGTTATTCCACACATAAGTGGAAATATTTCACTAACGGTTCGTTTTTCGAGTTATTTTGGGTCATACTATATGCATCTAAAATATTATACCCTCTTTTTTCAACACCCTATATAACAACGTTTACAGCCGGAATCTCATATTTCGGGAATTTTTTGTTTATTTTCCTAAGTATTCTCGATGATGAACTTTTTTATTATTTATTATTTTTTATTATTTATTATACATTACTTAAAGTAAAATGTAGTTATTGTGTTATTAAATTTTGACGAATTTATTTTACTTAATCAAAATATAATATGTGCATTTCATTTAAATGAAAATTTACAACTGGCCTGGGTAACTGTTACATCACGAAAAATATGAAATAAAAATATTATTTGTTTCATAATATATTACTTAACTCATAATCAGTTATTCAATTGTTACAAATGATTATTCATTTATTATCTTATTAAGCTGTAAGGTGAATAATTAGTGTGTTTAAGGAGAACAAATATTTTTCCAACTTATAGGTACAGTGCTTATAGATAATTGTAATGCAGGTTAAAATAAATAATATTTTCTCGCTTAACTGCATCTAACGCGAATTTTCGTCCATCAGTAAAATTCGACACAAATAAATGGTGGCATATTGTAGGGTCATTAATTACATTTTGATTTATGAAACAGGGTTAAGATCATTAGAGACATTTCCGAGAAAATCGTAATTTTCAGTTTTTATTGATCAACAGACTATTCTTATTTGGGCCAAAAGAAAATAAGAAAAACCCTCTAAAAACTGATTTTCGTCCCTTCCCCTACCTCCAAGGGGAGGGGGAAACTTCAGGGTTTATTGAGAACACCCTAAAGGACCATCGTGTAAAAAAATTCTTGTAGGAATTTTTTCCAGTATTCAGACATTATTTCGACTTGGCGACTGGTCTACTACTCCGGAAAGAATTTATTTTCGTAACAATTTTTGTTATACTTTATGAACATAATATTAGCTGAAATTTTATCTTTAAAAAAATGTAGCTGCTGTAATAGCAAAAAAAGGTCTAAAAATGAAAATGTATGCTATTTTCTACGCTATCTAAAGTACTGTATAAATATGTAACGTCAACATGTACAATCTAGTGAAAAAGTAAATTAATATCTAATGTTTCATATCGTTATTTTCTTTAATAAAACGCACTTGTCAACAAGTCCGCACTTTCATAATTTTAAACATAACGTTGAAGGGTCATTTCGTAATATTATATGAACACAAACCACTTTTATCATCTCATTTATAAGTGGATGGTTAGCAAAACCCTTATCACGTCATAGAATAAATATAAACATTATTTAAATACAAAAGTAGGTACTTCCATTAGAATTAAACAATTTTCTGTTATATAATTATACAATATGATTTTTTTTTGTTTTTGTATTTAAGGCTGTTTGTAGCACCAATTCATTATTTTCAATTTATTATGTTTTAATAAATTGACAATCTAAATTATTAGCTATGTTCCAACCTGCTATAAATGGATCGTTTTGAAACGGTAACGAAACTGTTTTTATCTGTTTTGTGCGCATGCGTCAACCTTGCACAGTCCTGTGACGGTACAAACGTAGACATTGGAACGCTTTTGTGACCGTTTTGTGCATCAAATCATGGCCTCCATGACCATGTATATTATGATCAAAATATTGTCATTTTTACCCAGTTCTCGGATTAGAACCTGGAAATTGGGGGCGAACCATATAGAAATGACAGATAAACAACGAAGCCGAGATAAGTCAATAGTACACTAATCTATGTTGAAATCACAAGAAAATGCGACATTTCAATATTTTGCTTCGCGTTTGAGATAGGTACGGGAAAAGATATTTAGAATTACCTAAATGTTCGAAATGCAAAAATACCTGTGTATAAAATTTTAATAGTGTATTTTTAGGCAATGTCCACAATTTTAATTTCTTTTAAACACATGTATGAAATGTACCACATATCGTGTTTCTAGTCGGCTATGTAAAATAATGTTTATCGCACGGCTGTAATATAATATATTTGAACTAGCACGAAAAATATTTTTTGCCATACCCACTATAAAATAGCTACTTTCGATGTATGTATAGCGGCCTTTAATGAGTCATTTAACAGGCAGGTGAGCGAAAAATGATTTATTTTCCGCACTAGCGCAAAAAATAACCGTTGCCATAGCAACTTCTGTTTATTCGCTCTATACGCCTGCGTACGCTTGCGTGCGCCTGTCATTACTTATTTGCACGAACTTTGCGGCACACTGTGGATGGAAAGATGGCGACGCAAATGAGCTGTCAGAATTTTTTGAAAATGACGTGAAAAGTAGGTATTTTGTAGTGGGTATGCCAAAAAATACCATATTTATGTCTCGTGCGTAATGGTATTATGGCTCGTGTGACAGTAAAAACTGGCTATCTCTCGTTTTTACATTCTGCCATCACTGGCCGTAATATGCCCCATTACGTATCTAGACATACAATCTACTATTTAGTTATTTTTTAAAATCGTTCCCGTTTGTTTCAAAACAATTTTTTTCATTTGGGGCTGGACAAAATTTGATATTTTTGTCGTTATTTTTTAAGATCGTTTCGGTTTGTTTCACAACAAACTTTTTGTTTCAGGGATGGAGGAAATTTATATTTTAAAATATTTTTAGTTATATTTTAAAATATTTTTAGTTATATTTTAAAATAGTTCCGGTTTGTTTAAAAAAAATTGTTTTAATGCAAGGCTTCGTCCGGGTACGATTTGCACTTTTTTAACCACTGATCGGATTAACACGTTTTTTTTTTAATTTACAGATACGTTGTCTGGCCAGGTTATAGGCTATAACTAGTTAATCGACCCTATTCGTCCGGGTACAAATCGCACTTTTCTTAAAATATTCGTTTTTTTTTCAATCGGTTTTTGCGATAAAAAAGACAGGTAAATGTGGGCCAAATGTTCGTCAAAATTTCAATTTTACCCGACATCAAATGGTATTATTGAATTTCGCCCCTTGTAATTCTTGAATTACTTGTATGCTCCAAATTTTTTTTGATGAAAATAAATCGATTTTCAGGTAAAAGCTAATACAGTAAAACAAACTGCTACATGGCTGTTTACTCCAGTAATTTTAGATATTAAAATCACCCACCTGCAGAAAAATTCCCAGTTAGCTGATTTTTTTTTATTTGCCTTCGTTATGGTGTTTTAAAAAACGTGTAAAAAGTCCCCATCGATATCGTGCCGGCGTTGCCAGATATTCGAGGTTCAAGTTCACGATAGACGGTTTTTTGAGAATTTCTCGGTTCCGTTCCATTTTTTGTAAAAAATGGTTATTATCAATCTTGTAGAGGACGAAATTGTCTACAACTTTTGTATAAACATTTTTTGTCTACGATTTATAGTTTTTCTTATTAATGTACCCGCGGCTTCCTCGCCCTCGATTCATTTTACATAACGGGATTGTGCTGCTTCCCGAGCGCCTAACATAATGATTTGTACCATTATTTTAAGTTGAACTTAAAGCTAACGATTAATTATAATTTTATCGAAATTAATGCAGTAGTTCTCTACTTATAAGCAACCAAACATACAAATCGACAGCGCTCAAACAGACAGACAGACAGACAATTCTTTTTCGAAAATACGATATTTATACTTGACATCAATTATAAAGACCATTCGTAAAGTAATTTTGTAAAAAAAAATTACAAGGGTTGAGAGAGTGCGGATAAAGTACGAGTATGCATTTGCATACCGTATAACACACCCTAGTAATAGTAGCCACATTTTAAATTTTTTTTACAAAATTCCTTTATGAATAAGTCTTTATACCAATTATAATGAGTATTCGTAAAGAAATTTTGAAAAAAAAAATTAAAAGTATGGCTACTCCTAGCTATTCTTAGTAGAGTGCGTTATACGGTATGCAGATGCATACTCGTACTTAATCCGCACTCTCTCAACCCTTGTAAATTTTTTTTACAAAATTACTTTACGAATGGTCTTTATAATTGATGTCAAGTATAAATATCGTATTTTCGAAAAAAAATTGTCTGTCTGTCTGTCTGTTTGAGCGCTGTCGATTTGTATGTTTGGTTGCTTATAAGTAGAGAACTACTGCATTAATTTCGATAAAATTATAATTAATCGGTATCTTTAAGTTCAACTTAAAGTAATGGTACAAATCATTATGTTAGGCCCTCGGGAAGCAGCATAATCCCGTTATGTAAAATCGAGGGGGAGGAAGCCGCGGGTACTTTAATAAGAAAAACTATAAATCGTAGACAAAAAATGTTTATACAAAAGTCGTAGATAATTTCGTCCTCTACAAGATTGATAATAACTATTTTTTACAAAAAATGGAACGGAACCGAGAAATTCGCTAAAAACCGGCTATCGTGAACTTGAACCTCGAATATCTGGCAAAGCTGGCACGATATCGATGGGGACTTTTTACACGATTATTAAAACACCACAACGAAGGTAAATAAAAAAAAATCAGCTAACTGGGAATTTTTCTGCAGTGGAAATCTAAAATTACTGGACTAGTTAGCTTTATTTCAAACAAAGTAGACATGATTGCCGAGCTTTGCATGTTCAATCTATAATATATCTTAAATAACAATAATTACTAAAGTAGTAGTATTGATATATTTTTCAAATTGATTACTTATATTACCTATCAAATTACTGTCATACTCGTATGTTATATCAATCATCTGACAAAACACAAAATAAATATTATTTATTTTACATCTGTATTATTTAATAGTCTTATAATAGGTTTACCTACTGGTAAAAACATTTCTAATAATAGGAACACATTTTTATTCGTACTAAGGCGTTAAATTTTAAATTTGAATGAATGAATTGTAAATTATAGACGCCCGACAACTGAGGTCATTAGCGTCTAAAACAATAAATGTAAATAAAAACAAAAGCAAAATCAAAAGTTAACATACAACAAAGCAAAACAATCACAAGTACAAATAAAAAGTGTCATACAATACAATGTAGTAAGATATAATGTAAAAAACCATAAAGGCTGTAAAGGGGCCCAAATGTACACAAATAAATAAAATCAGATAAACCGGTCAAGACCGGTTTCTTTTAAAAATCTAAACAGCAGATCGACATTGTCAGGATCATTTCCTAAAACAACAGACAGATCACCTGACAATCCGATCTGCTGTCGTGTGTCCCTAAACTGGATACACTCGATTAAAATATGCGAAACGGTAACGCGAGTGTCACACGTTTCACAGAGGGGCGGTTCCTCACGAGCCATCAAAAAACCATGTGTAAGTCTACAGTGACCGATGCGCAGCCGTGTAAGGACCACTTCCTCCCACCTGGAGGGACGGCAAGATGTGAACCATGGGTCAACTATAGACTTTATGGATTTTAACTTGTTTTCATCGACAGCACTCCATTCATCCTTCCAGAGCTGCTTCACGGCTGAAATCAGTACGTTCTTAAGGTCGTCACCGATAACGCAAAACACGCTCTGACCGTTATTTGCAGCGTCCTTAGCTGCAGTGTCAGCTAGTTCATTGCCAGCGATTCCCATGTGGCCGGGAACCCAACAAAACCGGACAGTTGTTCCACCTCTTTTTAGGGAATATAACTTGTCCTGTATCAAACAAATCAGAGGATGGCTGGGGTAGGAACGCTGCAATGCCTGTAGAGAACTCAAAGAGTCGCTGCAAATAACATATTTGTGCGGACCGTGCACATGTCTCAAGGCCTGCAAGATTGCATATAACTCTGCAGTAAAAATACTGCACTCTTGAGACAACTTATATCCAACACTGGCGTTATCGGTGACGAACGCGCAACCAACTCGGTCGAGAGACTTCGAACCATCCGTGTAAACGGAACGGTAGTCTCGATTCTGATCCAGCCATGCCAGGAAAAGCTGGCGATAGAGCTCTGGAGTTGTTGAATTTCGAGGATGAATGGAAAGTGACATGTCGATGACGGGCTGAGGAATTAGCCACGGGGGCACAGAATTACGGCCGACTTTAAGAGTTCTAGGAAGTGCCAACGGAAGTTCATCTAGGAGAAAAGTCAACCTGATACCGAGAGGACGTGTTGCATTTCTTCTCCGTCTATACAGAGAAGAAAACCTTGGTTGAAATACGCAACTGTAAGTTGGGTGATCAGGTTGACTACGGAGCTTAGAGACGTAGGATAGCATATTCCGTTTCCGCCGGATGTTCAGCGGAGGCTCTCCGCATTCAGCGGCAATGCTAACAACAGGACTGGATCGGAACGCTCCGGTTGACAAACGTATTCCGGCGTGATGAACAGCGTTTAACGTCCTAATGTACGACTCACGCGCCGAGTCGTACACAATGCTACCGTAATCCAATTTAGACCGTACGACTGCACGATAAATTCGTAGCAAAACCGTACGGTCTGCACCCCACGTGGTGCTGGATAAAATTTTTAAAATATTCAGGGAAGACATCGATTTCCTCTTTAAAATATTAAAATGAGCCTTCCAATTCAACGACCGGTCAAAAGTGAGTCCTAAAAATCGAGCAGTGTCTTGTACAGAAATCAAAGTGTCATATAGATATAAGAATGGTTCTTGATAACAACTACGAATGCGGCAAAAGTGCACACACTGGGTTTTCCCCACAGAAAATTTAAACCCATTGTTGGTTGTCCAGTTCTGAATGCTATTAATGGCCAACTGCAGGTGACGTTGTGCAGTGCGAATGTACTTTGACGAGCAGTAGATCGCCAAGTCATCAACATAGAGCGATGACTCTACAGACGATGGAATGCTGTCAATTATGCCATTAATAGCGATGGAAAATAAAGTGACACTAAGAACCGAACCCTGTGGAACACCATTCTCCTGTACAAAGACACTAGACAAAGTGTTGCCGATACGGACTTGGAAGTAGCGCTCGAATAAAAAATTATTTATAAAATTTCCAAGATGTCCTCTGATACCCCAATTATGCAGTGTTCGGAGTATTCCATACCGCCATGTAGTGTCGTATGCCTTTTCAAGGTCGAAAAAGACCGCTACCAAGTGCTGCTTGTTAAGAAAAGCGTCCTGTATTGCGGACTCTAACCTGACTAGATGATCCATAGTTGAACGGTGCTTACGAAAGCCACACTGGGCATTCGTGATCAATCGTCTGGATTCAAGAATCCAAACCAATCGTCGGTTGATCATACGTTCGAGGAGTTTTGATAAACAGCTAGTCAGTGAGACAGGACGATAACTTGATGCTTGTTTCCGGTCTTTACCGGGCTTCAACAACGGCACTACAATAGAATTACACCAAGCGGTAGGAAACGTATTGGTGTACCAGATTAAATTAAACATCTTGAGAAGGAATATCAATCCAGAGGGAGGTAGCTTTTTCAAAAATTGGTAATGAATATCGTCAGATCCTGGAGAAGTATCATGGCAATCATGCAAACTCGACTGCAGTTCCCACGAGGAGAAAGGTGCGTTGTAGTTCTCCTCATTTTCTGAGGATAAGTTTAATGCAACTTGTTCTGCTTGATTTTTCTGAGCAGAAAAACGCTCAAGGTAGTTTGCGGAACTCGAGACTTTTGCGTAGCATGAGCCCATGTGATCGGCGACTTCATCAGGCGACGTAATTATGTCATTTCCCATTACCAATCCAGAAATGTAATTGAAACTCTGTTTGCCAGAGATCCTCCGAATTTTCTCCCACACTTCGCGGGCGGGAGTAGAACTTCTTACAGTGGAAACAAACTCACTCCATGACTGCTTCTTACTCTCTGCTATGATACGTCTGGCAATGGAACGCTTTTGCATGAAAATTACACGATTTTCATCCGTCATATTATTTTTGAAGCGACGGAGAGCTCTACGACGTTCACGGATGGCATCCCGACAAGCCTGATTCCACCAGGGAACAGGCACACGTCGCGGTGTTGTTGACGTGCGTGGAATTGCAGCTAAAGCTGCCTCGATGACCGCATCCGTGAAATGCTCTACAGCAGCATCGACATTGCCAAAGTTCATTTCGCCGACATTTAGTACTTTTTGAAAGTGTGACCAATTAGCGTCTTTTATTTTCCACTTCGGGGAGCGTCTTTCATCCACATGGAATGAAAGAAGACGACAAATGATTGGGAAATGGTCACTGCTACAAAAATCGGCATTTACTTCCCATTCACAGGATGGGGCGATAGAAGAAGAGCAGAGAGTAAGATCTATAGCGGAAAATGTCCCATTTGCAGCCGAGAAATGTGTATTGGAACCTGTGTTCAATACGACCAAGTTTTTATTCAGAATCAACGTCTCCATTAGCCTTCCACGAGCATCCACATGATTAGAACCCCAAGTGGGATTGTGGGCATTAAAATCCCCCATGATGATAAAGGGGCGTGGAAGTTGGTCTATAACAGACGCAATGGTTGCAAGTGTCGGTTGTTCTGATGGAGGAATGTATATTGAACACAAAGTTACCGGATTCGGCGCATAAAGTCTGACAGCGATGACCTGTAAGTCAGATTGTAATGGGACATTTTCGGAAAACACATTATTTCGGACTAAAACTGCCACTCCGCCACTGGCACGTTCCACAAATAGTTTATCTTTACGATAAATCGTAAAACCACGAAGAACCGGAGTGTTTGTGTCTTTTAGATGTGTTTCCTGTAAACTAATAGCAGTAGCATTATGATCATTAAGGAGGAGTTTCAATTCACTGAAATGAATATAAAAACCGTTCATGTTCCACTGTAAGAAAGTGAATGTTTATTATAAAGAAGATAAAAGCTACCTCATTTTTTTCCTCGCTGCATCAGACCGATGATGAGGAGGTCTGCTTATGTCTTCTTCCATAGCAGAGTCTGCACTGCTGCTATGGTCGATGCGAGTGTGAGTTATAGTCATTTTATGACTATTATCCCGGTTCAAGATAACCTTAGTTTTCTTGACCGGAGATGTCTGACTCTTTCCAACAAGAGATTTTACTGGTGATTTCGCCTTTTTAACTGGCGATCGTGATCTACTATCCGGACTTATTTTGCTTTTGTTTTTATTTATTTTTTTGGCAACAACTTTAGAATTTGATGGGGAAACTTCGGTTTGTGTAGACATGTCACATGTCTGTGTTGACATGTCTACTTTGACAACAGGAGCGGCAGCAATGGTTGCAAACGAACGTGTAAAGGAAGGGACAGTTTCTCGATACTTGCGCTTGGCCTCTGCAAAAGAAATTTTTTCAATTGTTCTGATCTCTTGGATCTTGAACTCCACTTTATATTGTGGACATTCTCTAGATCTTGCAGAGTGGGTTCCGTCGCAATTAACGCAATGCGACACCCTTTTGCATGGAATATCCTCATGCAGAGGTTGGCCGCAATTGTCGCAGAGACTGGCAAAGCTACAATTGTTCTGCGAATGTCCAAACTTTTGACATTTGTAACAGCGCAAGGGAGATGGTATATACTGACGTACTTTCAAAGAGTAGAATGCTGCTTTAATTGATGGCGGAGGCTGCGGTGTACAGAACGTAAGAATATGAGACGGTGTAGGTACTAATTGACCGTCTCTACGTGCGTGAATTCTGTATACGTCTGTAACACCTTGGTCTTTAAGTTCCTCTTTTATTGTTTCAACTGTACAGTTAAGAAGATCGAAACAATAAATAATGCCTTTAGAAAAGTTCAGCTGCTTATGTAATTCTACTTTTACCGGTACGTCTGTGCACATGTCGACACCTTTTATATTTTTGCATGCCAATACCTTTTGAGCTTGATGCTGGGAAGATGTTTCAATTAATAAAGATCCATCACGCAACTTTTTAACACTTAGAAAAGTTCCAAACAAGCCATCAAGATGTTTATTAATGTAAAAGGGACTGTCGCCATTGAAGTTTCCAGTTACCTTAGTCATTATCAAATATTTGTTACAAGGAGTAACATTCGCCAGGTCATTACCAAATAATAAATCCAAATTACCATCTTTACGCCCTCTCTTAGAGGGAGGGCTATTTAATGGGGGGAAATTTTCCATAATAGTTTTTTTATATTCATCAACCGTGCTCCCCACCCACCACGGAGCCCAACAAGGGGACGATGACCGCAAACCGGTACAGAGCGCCAGGGCTACACGGTGATATAGTCAGCTCAAGAGACGGCGCCACTCCATCCAAAGACACTGGCTCACCCCGCCGGAATACTATATAAACACGACGTTAGCCGATTGACTAGACTGGGTTAGGTCTAGCCGCCCGTTTACAGCGAAGCGGAGGCCAAAGCAGTGTGTTGGTGCACCCAGGCGAACCTCAACTGCCAGGATCCTCTTTTCCGCCTTACGGGTCACCGCGCACGGCAAACACGCAGGTGTACTATTAGGGACTACTACAAACAAAGGACAGCAACAAAAGTGTACCCATAACGGAGGGACAAGACCGCTATCAACAACAAAAAAGAGGGAAGAACAGAAGAAGAAAAAAAGTTGCGACTGTCCTTCCTTCATAATAGTCCCTAAATGAATCACCCAGCCGGGTACACAACCGACTGGTGCGTGCTCGGGTTTCCCTGGGTTCGCCAATTCCCAAAGAACATTGTAATGCAATTGCGATAAACAACGACATTCCAATGTTCCCCCTGGGGGCTTTAAATTTGAAACAATTAAAAAAATAATTTAAGCTTCATCTTCATCATCAGGACTTAAATTCCACAAACAGATAGTAAATTTAAGAGGATGCAAATCAGATATTACAAAAAAATTTTACTCGTAAAAAAATTAAAACAATTCAATTCGATGGTGATACTTTAATTAATCATTTTTTTTCAGAACAACACAATAAATTTAAAACTTGATGCAATAATAATTGTATTGTTACTTTTTGCCATACCATTTAATACTCTAAACAGGGTTGTCCAACTTCAAATGGCCCGAAAGCCATTGTAATCAAAATTAAGATAATGAGGGCCGTATCATAAATTGTGTCGTATGCGACTTTGTTAGTGATTTGTAATACATAAAAACCTTGTTTATTTGAGTAATTATTTGTATTTATTCAAAAAGGTTGAAACCAAAAAAATATTTATAGTTTTGAATTTAGTGGGAAGTTTGGGGATGTTGGTTTTCATTAACCCAGTGTATCAATATCAATTTTAATATTTGTTATTAGCAAATGAAGCAACTGAGTATGTTACTTATCAAAAGCGAACATCTATATTTGGATTTTATAAATTTCATGTTCGAAAAGCTGCTTTCGCAGAGGTAAGTGCTACCCAGCATTGAGCCCATTGTAAGGCCAAAGTTTCTTAAGTTGGGATACCGTTCCCCCAGGGGTAACTTGAAAAAATCCAATTCTGTTTCGGTTCTTCCCTGGTAAAAATGATCTACCCATGAGGGTTTACAATCGTGTATTATTAATTTTTCACAATTTACAATGCTTTTATATCACATGTCCTCATTAAATTTTAAAATTGCCTCTAATCATAAATTTTGAACGTTTTTAATTGATGAAGGCTGATTAAATTCTTGTTATAGAAGTTCTTACAGAACCCCCATGACATTTCAAATGGATTATATTGACATTGATACGGAGGTAATCTAAGAACTTCATAACCATGTACATTGAGCAAATTATCAACAACATATTTCTTACAAAAATTTTGATTAGCCGAAATTGGTTTTATAATATTCCAAAGATCTTTTTTTGTAAGGCCAAAAGGAATTGCAATGTCATGCTTGAGTAACCAGTCTTCTATTACCGATTTATGGGAATTTGAATTGGGTGGTTTATCAACCCTCACAGAATGGTAACGACTGTTGTCCATTACAACTACACACTTTCCTTTCAGTCCGTCCAGTGCTGGAAAGAGTTGATCTCCCGCTCATTTCAAAAAAACATCCCCTGTCATATTCTCATGGTAATCTTTAAATTGAATTTTGTCTCCTAAAAGTAAGCTACACCCATCTAAAAATCCCGAATTAGTTCCCGCATGTAAAATCGTATATCGTTTGCCCTCATGTTAAATTTTGCGTGGATTACCTTTTATATTTGTAGGATGAATCCACGGTCGCACTTGGCTACCATTTTGGTAGATCCACGTTTCATCTAAAAATACAAAATTTGTTTTTTCACTAGAATTGAGAAAATTTAAATATTTTTGCAAGAAAGTTATTTTTTAATAATTTTTTACGTTTGGATTCCGAAATGATTTACCGATTGTCTGCTTTTTTATATAACTATCCCATTGATTTTAAAATATGATAAAACGTGGTTCTACCGCCTGTAAAATCGGCTTCTTTTTTATATAACGTACAAAGCGTCCAGGGTGAAATTTACGCATTGCTCGTGCTATGAATAAATTTTATGAGCTATTTCTTTTTTAAAAAAATGATTGTTCCAACACTGTTTTTGTTTTTTTTTCCCCCCTTTTCTGGTATTTAATAATTGCTTTCCATTTTTGTCTTTTCGGACGATTTTAAATACTTGCGTCTTAGAAATCTGTAAAATTAGTAAAATAGTTTTTCTCCTAAAAAAAGTTTCTTTATTTGCATTTTCAATACTTAAAAGTTACTCACAGAAAATATTTTCGCAACTTTATCACAAAGAGCTTTTTTATATAAATTTTTCAAAAGCGTCTCCATTTCTTTATACGTGTTCACCACAGCGAATTTTTCGCACTTCGTTAAGAAGTTTCTTATGGTTTTACTTTTAGATGACATAAGTAATATTTTAATTTCAAATACAATTAGGTAAGTTTTAAAATTTGAAATATTTTTTTACAAATATTAATAAAATTAAATTTCTTTTTCATATCCATAGTGAATTTTGACTTTGTATAGTAATATTATAAACTCAAAAATATAAAAATAGCGGTTTCAAATTTTGAAATTTTTTACATGTTGCCAACTTAATAGGAATCTGCCTGGCACCAATTTCAAAAGATGGCGCTACCATATGTCATTTTTCCCAATTTTTTAATCATATAATCAGCTTTTATATAAACAATACAGTCAATTTGTGAGATCTGTAAGATTCTATAGATGATATTCTTTGTATTAAACATATTTGGGGTCATGTATTGAAATTAATAAAAGTAGGAATTCAGATTGAACTTGAAATATTTTTTTCAATGAAAAAGGATTTTAAGACATTTAAAACATACTTTGAAGGACAAAAAATGGATATGCTAAAGTTCAATACGAAACTGTTAATAATAACAGCAAATTGTTTAGTAAAAAGTCACTAATGACAGATAATGCAACCGCGGTGTTATCAATAACTAAAAAAGTGTAGTTATTATCTAAGAGATGGAGCAGGGCGCGACGTTCATTTTGCTTACATCGTCCATTGTCATCAGCTGTCAAACTCAAATGTGAAAACACATTTGACGTTAATTGTGATACCCATCGTTCTAATAACAAATAAGTAAAAAATTTTATATGAAAAAAAGGATATGAAATATATTAACATGTAAAAAATTTTATTTGGTGAACTTCGTTTTGGCTAGGACCATGGAAAGTTTTGGTTCAGTTCAGTTTTATTCTCTAAATGTCTTGTCAACATGCTCAATAATATTGGTTAAAGCGTTTATGCGAAATCAAAACTCTGTTTTGCTTAGTTAAAAGTGTTAACACATTTAAATTTGATCAATAAATGGTTCCATGCTCACAAATTAAAATTAAACGATAAATCCAAACATATGATATTTGAAATTCATAGTTCTTCAGAGTTCAGAAATTACTTGGGATATTGTTTATCATGTACCTGTCTACTCTGATTGCAAAGACAATAGGATGCATCAAGTTAGAAAAGGTCTCTCATTTGAATTGCAAACTTTTCTGGCAGTATCAGATATCAAATATTTGCACGTCTGTACGTAATTCGCTCAGTATAATGTACTATTTTAGAAAAAAATGTCATGTAGTTTTAATGCATGTGTATACCATGCGCTTATTTACTCTAAGCTGGGTTATGTACTTGAATGCTGGGGAGGTGCATATTATTATAAGCATTTTAAATCAATTACAATAATTCATAAAAAAATAGCTTGATCCGTATGTTTTAAAATCGCAACTGAGCTTTCATTTCCAATATTTAAAAAAAATTGTTTATTCTACCTATTTGACCCTTGTATGTTTATACGGTCTTAAAAATTTTCTACTTAAGATGTGGCTGTGTCAATTATAAAGTAACTAATCATTCATTTAGACAACAAGCTGTATTTGTGCCAAAGGCTCATAAAACCAGATTCCAACGACATTTCGCATTCACTGGACCGTATTTCTATAATAAATTTCCTAAACACCTTTCAAGTATTTCGAGCTATAATAACTTTAAAAAAGAATTAAAGTCATGGCTGCTTTCTGTTGAAAATATTAAATATTTTTTTGACGTTTTGAAATAGGTAATTAAGTTCAGTTCGTTAATTTTTTAATTTTATTTTTTTATAGCATATAATTATTTTAGAGAGCAGCCAATTATATAATTGTTTCGAAACATACTTATCATTTTACCAACCAGTGGTCACAATCAGGATTCTAACCTGAACCTTTCCACTTTCGCGGCGGAATGAGCTTACAATACTCAATCGTGACAAGATTGCTAAACTAATATTCTCCATATATGCTTCAGAATCAATAGATTTTCACTACATGCGAGCGTCAATTCATATCTGCTAATTCAATAGCTATATGATATGAAGTGAATCCTCGTACCAGCGAGAGTCTAACATGAGAGTGAAAATTATTTCGAATATCCAGTAATGGGATATATTAATAAATACATAGGTACCTAGATATATCGATGCTATAAACGGTATTACCACATAATATTCTAGAAACAATCATATTTTGTAGAAATCATAAGATAATCTACATGTAAGATATATACATAAAACACGATATAGAAATCAACCAACGAGTTGATTTTCTTTGAGATAATAATAGTTTTTTTATACGGCTGAAATGCAATTGCATTTCAGCCGTATAAAAAAACTATAATCCACGTAATCATGCATAGTTTTTTTATACGGCTGAAA
>CM077520.1:17322684-17426399 GCA_039654895.1 Mongoloraphidia duomilia
AATATCGCGTCGGGCAAGTTTTCCAGTTACTCCACGGTGCCCATGGCGTACACTTAATCTTTTCTTATATATAGCACAAGTACACCGCAAGTCCACAAACTGTGAGAGCTAATATTATTTTTATTTTTATAACAACACTACAATGAATGTTGCTTTTCTCAAAATAGGCCGGATATGCCTAGTAATAATTTCAATTATTTGCGAGAAAATTACTTACAGTATCTTATTTAGTTAACAATTAGATTAACAATCAATATTGTTATTACTTCCTATACTGTACAAATTCACTATTTTAGTGAAATTAACTGTAAGTAATTTTCTCGCAAATAATTGGAATTTAATCTTGTTTTTCCAAATGTCAGATAGATCAAGTCTGTCATTCTGTCGTGACAGTCTTTGCGGCTTGTTTATAATTCCTTAAAGTAGGGCACTGGATGTTTTAAGGTAGGGCATTGCCCCTTAATGCCCCCCCCCCCTAGCTACGGCCCTGTGGAGATTTGTCTTCTAACAAATTTTGAAGTATTTTGCTTATAGAAAATCTTGTTTTATTTTGTTTTAATCTAGATATTTGATAAGCTTGCTTTTTTATTTTCTTTTTTAGCAATATTGTTTTATTTTTGAGTTTCTTCACTGATGTTATTTTTTAATCATTTGGTGTAGGCATTTCTGCAATCCGTGGAGTAGCGGATGTGTCTAATTTATTTTCATGAACTTTATCGATTTTTTCTAAAGTACTATGATTTGATAAAATTTTTATTTCAGAGGAATCAAATTCTTCACTGTTACTTAATTTTCTTTTGCCCGAATAGGTGCGTATCCTTATTTCTTTCTTCACTACAAAATCTGGAGACTTTTGTTGTTCAGTGTACTTGTATTAAATGGTTGGGGCTCAGTAGTAGACGTCTCTTCATCGTTTTCGTGATATTTTCGAGGTACTGCATTATAATACAAAGACTTCTTTGCCGCAGATGCGTCTTTGAAACTATTTGCTGAAAAATGTTCTTCACAAACTAGCATGTTCATCGTCGTCTAATAAAATAATGTGTATATTACCACAATTTAATAACCACTGTTCACGCCTTTTTCTTTTACAGATAATCTGTTAAAACATAATCCCGGTGAATTTTGTTTACAATTTTTACAGTTAACGTTAACTGCACGAATTGCTAACACAAGCCATTGTAATTTAAAAAAATATCGATTTGATACAATATATAAATTACAAAATTTGGATGTTTTGAAATTAATACAAACAATAGTATCCCTCCCTCAACATCTTCACAAAAATAAGGCCTTGAATAAATAACACAAAAAAATTGTCACTAGCTCTCGGTCTATTATGTATAATTTAAAAAATGGAATGTTAAACTGCATCTTATTTTTTACTTTTTTTAAAATATGATCCATAACTAAACTAGCGATAGCGGGACTTGCTGGACCTCCCATGCTTGTTCCATCAAGTTGTAAATAGAAATCTCCACAAAATTTGAAATAGCTGGTTTCGAAACAACATGAAATTAAATCCATTGATATTTCTTTTTTTATCTTCACTAGTTTTGATATTTGATATAGTTTTAATATTCCTTTTAATAATATTACTGAAACTAGTCTCTTGGTCTCTTTGAACCAGCCATTAAAAATTTTGTAACAATAACAATTTTATAGAAAATTTATCATCATCTATATACCCCCCCCCCCTCCTTGCACACTTTTACATTCGTTTTGAACATTTTTGCTCCCATATACTTTTGGTAGCGCGCAGTCAGCGAAACAATTAGAGGGAACATTGTTTGCAGGTGAGCGGTTGTTCATAAGATCGCTTGGTAGTCACTCATGCAACTAAATAGTCGGACAAATAAAAATTGCCTGTCAGCCTCAGCACCAAGCGAATAATAGCGTCAAAGGTTTCAAACTCATTATGAAAAACCCGTGTTACTATTTAACCCGCTTCCATTTTGTTACCTTGGAGTCCGACTGTCCGAGTGGAGAGCATTGGGAAAACCACAAATATAGGTACGACTACGATTTTCACGTTTTGCGCCTTACCTCCAACACTATCGCGAAATCCGATAAAAGCATAGGATAGGTTTTTTGTTCACCAAATCTCCGAAATAAATTAATGTAACGAGTTAATTTTATTTTTTTTATTTTCCTGTTATTTTCACAATGTCTTTCGCTCGGAATCCAAGGTCACAAAATAGACTGCTTCAAGTTCAAGCAGGAATAAGCCCATTTTTCCAATAATTTGCGTGATATAAATTAACGCATTTTTAAATCGATAATATGTGTCTGGAGATTGGCTTAATTTTAATATAATAATTTTGATCGTAACACATTTCAGCTCTAAATACATTACCTATAATTCTAAACGAAACAAAACAGTGGAAACTCCATCGGATGTTATCAATGCTGTATATGACGGTTACGGCGAAATCGGCTTGGAGTCTTTATCATTTGATAGCGAAAGATTCAAATTCGTAAATTTTTTTCAATCAGTTGAAACGCACAGGTAAATATACCTACTTATGGTTATAAAAGTATACCAATGGTGCAAAATAAAAATGATGGATTCAGGGACCAAAAATATAAACCTATACTTAAAAATTTACGTTGCAAAAGCAACATAGTATAGTATAGTATAGTATAGTATAGTGTAGTGTAGCGTAGTGTACCGTAGCGTAGCATAGCATAGTATTGTATAGGTATACTCGTTTTTTATCAGTTGAAATGCACATACATTTATTTGACATTTGAATGTGTCAATACAAATCTATGCTAATATTATAAAGAGAGAGTGTGAGTTTGTTCTTTTGTTTGTAAAAAGTAAACTCGAAAACTACTGGACCGATGCAAAAAATTGTTTTCATTGTTCGATAGATGACACTTTGCTTTAGGACATAGGCTATAATAGTTAGCCGACCCGGATGAAAATCGGGGGGTTATCTCAGAAACTACTGAACCGATTACATTTTTTTCACTGTTCGATAGGTAATACTTTGATTTACATACATGCCATACATACATACATAAATTTCTTTATTTAAAATTCCAGCGGAATATAATAGCGTCGTACATAGGCTATGTTTTTGAAGTTTATTTGTGCTATTTTATCGAATATCGTTAGTCTTTTATAGGGACGACTTCCCGCCAATTTGACTAGTGTGACCAAGTTATGTCGAAGTGCGACGGTGTACGTTCTCCAGGCAGCATATTCGTAAATGCATAACGTGTTAGCCACTCAGGAAGTTTCGGCTGTCGCTCGGGCGCTCGTATGTACCCGACGTGTCGTGACGATTCGTCTGGTATTTACAAGTATTGTTTTCAACTTCTACCGGTTGTGATTGATTTTAACCAAAAAGGTGAAAATATACAATACAATACGATTTATTCCAAAAAAATATAAAATATATATATAAAACAATATGAAGATAAATTACATTCGTGTAAGTATAACAAAAATAAAGAGGTTTTTGGAATTTTCCAACCCAACTTGGCTATTGCCAGTTCCAGGGTATAATAATAAGGTATAATAATAATAATAATTTATTGAAATGCCACTAATGTGTATATAAAATAAATATAATATAAATAAATATAAATTATAATATATTATAATGTAAATAACTGATGCGTTAGTCCAACATTTACGAAGCAACTTCAGGCATCTAAAGCGTCGGGTATTTACGAATATGCGTCCACGCACACAGTCCACTCGACCAGCGTGGCCACGTGACGTCGAGTTCGACGGTGTCATAGATATAGAAATCTGAGGATGTAGTATAAAGTGTCACTTTACACGAGGGGGAAGCCATTCAGGGGAGAGTGCATGCCTGTCTTATGGACATTTCCATGCTATGCATGTTCCCACGTTCTACTGGCCGCGTCTTTGCGCATGCTCAATTGCGCCAGATGCAGTCATCCGCGTCTTTGCGCATGCTCAATTGCTCGTACTGCGCTTGCGCAACTGAAGCGACCAATACAATTTGGGCATAAATCCTCACCGCCCCCTCTTAACAGCAACCACCTCACTCGCTTGTACTACGTCCCTAGATTTTGACACCGCCGAACTCGACGTCACGTGGTCACGCTAGTCAAGTGGACGGTGTGCCCGTGCCTGGACAACGTACACCGCCGCACTTCGACGTTAGGTTTCCGACACCTGCTTTATAGGATGCCTAAATCGAATTTGCCATTTTAATTTTTTTTGTCTTTTTTAACCGACTTCAAAAAAAGAAGAAAGGGTCTCAAGTCGGCGCGTATATTTTTTTTTAATTTTTTTTTTATGAATGACCACGCATAACTTTTTACAGAGTAGTCCGATTTTGATGATTTTTGTTTTATTGGATAGGGTATACCTCGAAGTTGGTCCCATTCTTAAATCGCTTTAGTAGTTCGACTGATTTTAATAGAAATGAGTAACAGCGTGTGATTCCTTAAGATAAATGTCACTTTTCGACACATCACACAGCGTAAGAAGTCAGTTAAGTTTGTAGAAGTGAATCTATTGGCTAGCGACTAAACGACGTATTGTAAAGTCACTCAAAAAAAAAATAGAAGACTTTTTTACAAAAAAAAACTCCTTCAAAAAGCCACTAAAAAGAGGACAATAATGAAATTTTGAGGTCTGCGCCAATTTAATAAAATATGAAGGCGGTTAAAATGAAGATATTAATCACTATACTATACTTTTTAACCGACTTCATATTTTATTAAATTGGCGCAGACCTTAAAATTTCATTATTTTCCTTTTTTTGGTGGCTTTTTGAAGGAGGTTTTTTTGTTGTTGAAAAGTTTTTTATGTTAAATTACATTTCCTTCAAGTGTTGAAACACACACATTTTTCATTTTAAAATATAGTTGCTGCTTAATATTGCTGTTCTAATTCTATGTTCTAGATATTACCTTTTCATTAACCGTGATGAGATTAGTGCCGCTACTGATTGGACCGACTATTTAAAGCCCTTCTCTATGAATTTGTGGATCTGCGTACTTTTGATTGCAATTGTAATTATGCTATCATTTTTTGTTATCTACATATTTAGTTTGCATTCAAACCAAAATGAACTTCCTCAATCAATAGATTTGCTTCGAATATTTTTTTCTCAAGGTAAGATATATCAATATTGGGATCTGTCAAATGGGCATCTGCTGGTAGAAAATTTTTCTCGAATAAGGGAAAAATTTACATGTTAACAGTGCATATTCATCTTGAAATTGTTTATTGCAAAATTAAATAAATTAAAAATTTTAAAAATACTCGACCCAAAATAACGACTACCTAATCGGCTGTTTAAAAAATGCGAAATAATTTAATTTTTTTTTGCTCATATAAAAGTAGCTGTTATTCATAAACGGTCTAGGGACTGCTGTAAAATTGCCATAACGCATTCATGAATATCAACTACTTTAATATGAGAGAAAAAAAATTAAATTATTTCATAATTTTTAAACAACCGATTAAGTAGTCGTTTTGGCTCATGTCGAGTTTTTAAAATTTTTAATTCAAATTATTTTGCACTTTTTAAACTAAACTCTAGGAAAATGCATCGGAGAATTAATTAATTAAATAATTGCATAAATTACACCGCAAAACTTTTAGTTGTAGCCGCGGGTTATCTTTTTTAACCGTTTATTTTTATTTTAGGAAGTGATAGTAATTGTTGGAAATTTCGCATACGTTTGATTTTTTTGAATGTCAATATATTAGTTGTAATACTGAACGGAGCTTATAATGCCCAATTAACAAGCTCCATAGCCATCCACCGGTTTTCTCTTCCGTTTGATTCCATGGAAAGTATGTATCGAGAAGGTTCTTACACTGTTGGAGTTGGACTTGGGACATTTTCTTATCATATTCTTAAGGTAAGATGATATATTTTTTTAAAGGATTGCAGTACAATCTCGAGAAGTTGAAAAACTCTCAAGTCAAAGACAGTATCCATTCCGTTCCCTTAAAGCCCTAAGACCACTACAACTCAAAATACGTATAAACTTTCCTCCAGGTGGGAGGAAGTGGTCCTTACACGGCTGCGCATCGGTCACTGTAGACTTACACATGGTTTTTTGATGGCTCGTGAGGAACCGCCTCTCTGTGAAACGTGTGACACTCGTGTTACCATTTCGCATATTTTAATCGAGTGTGTCCAATTTAGGGACACACGACAGCAGATCGGACTGTCAGGTGATCTGTCGGTTGTTTTAGGAAATGATCCTGACAACGTCGATCTGCTGTTTCGTTTTTTAAAGGAAACCGGTCTTGACCGGTTTATATGATTTTATTTATTTGTGTACATTTGAACCCCTTTACAGCCTTTATGGTTTTTTACTCTATATCTTACCACATTGTATTGTATGACACATTTTATTTGTACTTGTGATTGTTTTGTTTTGTTGTGTGTCAATTTTTGATTTTGCATTTGTTTTTATTTACATTTATTGTTTTAGACGCTAATGACCTTAGTTGTCGGGCGTCTATAATTTACAATTCATTCATTCACGTATAAACTTTCTTTAATTCGAATTAATTATGGTGGAATTTTCGGTAGAATTTTATCTTTATGGTTTCATTCCGTAAAAACCATTTAATTTGTCCAAATTTTGGCCATACAAAATTAATTGAATTATTAATAAGTAACATTTATTCTAAAACTCTCACATCCGTTAAGGTAGTGATTAAAGTCAGCTCTCGCATTCAGTGGAATTAAACTATTACATTTGCTACGAATGGAAAACTAATGATTGTCAACCTATGGTCACTGTAGAGTACCTAATTGAGAACTCAACCAGCGCGAAACTGGGAATTCGGGTTTGAATCCCGACGGTGGCAAGTGTACAATTTTTTTTCCTGTATGACATTGTAACGTTACGACAACTAGATATATGTTATATAGTAATTCACTAATTACATTAGTGAATTCGTAAAACTATTCTTACCATACAAAATAATTTAATAAACATATCTTGTGCAAAATCTCTATAAATGGAATGTTTACCAGTTTTAACTCTCTATAACTCGAAACCCTCGATATGTCGAAAGCTCTTTTTAGGCGCGATCTAAAGCGAAGCTAGAAGCGCCTATATACACTCGCTTTGTCTGTTAATCTGTTAATCTGTGACGGATTTTTTGTATCAGTCGTACAGCCCAAACGAGTTAACCGATTTTAAAAAACTTTTTTTTGTTCGATTCCTCTCGGGGTCTATTTGATCCTAACGTCGCCCGATTTTTGAATTTTGGCCCCAGAGGGGAGCAAATTAGAAAAAACGGTGTTTTTTGCTTATAGTTCGCTCAATTCAAGTCAGATCGATTCGAAACCTGTCTTAAACGAAAGAGGAGAAAATTTTAGATAGATTTTATGTATAATATTGTGTGAAAACAGTTTTTTATACACATTTAATTGCTAATTTCAACTATATAAATGCGACTTTATCTAATAAATCGCGAACTTGTTTCGGTTGTCCTTGTCTGTTGCACAGTGTGATATGGATATTGGAAGACAGCGTATGCTTTGACTTAAAATAAAAACGGGTGCTACATTATAATATAGTCATTCAATTTTTTGACTGGTGACGTTTGATTTTTGTGTTTAAAAACCATGGCCTACTGAGTTAAAATGACCTGTAACTAATTATTGACGTCGGTCGGATGGCGGGATCTAGGGATCGGACCAAAATTTCTCGATGTTTCATATCTTCCTGAACAATTTGGCTTTCTCTGTCTGTATGTCCGTTTGAAAGTTTATAACTCGAGAACCACTGATCCGATTTACGTGAAAAGTGTAACGTCATTTTGGTAAAAATTATCCGATCCTTTTGAAAATTAATATTTGAGAGTTTTATAGGACACAAAAAAATAAAATGGCGTCAGATTTCAAAATGGCGGAAATATGTAGTACTCCTTTGTAAAAATTATCCGATCCTTTTGAAAATTCATATTTGAGAGTTTCATAAGACACAAAAAAATAAAATGACGTCAGATTTCAAAATGGCGGCCGTATGTACATTTTTGTAAAATTATCCGATCTTTTTGAAAATTGATATTTGAGAGTTTCATAGGTCACAAAAAAATAAAATGACGTCAGATTTCAAAATGGCGGCCATATGTACTTTTTTGTAAAAATTATCCGATCCTTTTGAAAATCGGTGTTTGAAAGTTTCATAGGACACAAAAAAATAAAATGATGTTTGATTTTAAAATGGCGGCCGTATGTACTTTTTTGTAAAAATTATCCGATCCTTTTGAAAATTGATATTTGAGAGTTTCATAGAACACAAAAAAATAAAATGACGTCAGATTTCAAAATGGCGGCCATATGTACTTTTTTGAAAAAATGATCCGATCTTTTCGAAAATCGGTATTTGAGAGTTTCATAAGACACAAAAAAAATAAAATGACGTCTTATTTTAAAATGGCGACCATATGTAGGTACTTTCTTGCTAAATTTATCCGATCCTTTTGAAAATTGATATTTGAGAGTTTTGCAGGACACAAAAAAATAAAATTACGTCAGATTTCAATGGTGGCCATTTGCACTTTTTTGTAAAAATTATCCGATCTTTTTGAAAATTTATATTTGAGAGTTTCATAGAACACAAAAAAATAAAAGGACGTCATATTTCAAAATGGCGGAAATATGTAGTACTCCTTTGTAAAAATTATCCGATACTTTTGAAAATTGATATTTGAAAGTTTCATAGGACACAAAAAAATAAAATGATGTCAGATTTCAAAATGGCGGCCGCATGTACCTACTTTTTTGTAAAAATTATCCGATCCTTTTGAAAATTGATATTTGAGAACACAAAAAAATAAAATGACGTCAGATTTCAAAATGGCGGCCATATGTACTTTTTTGCAAAAATGGTCCGATCTTTTTGAAAATCGGTATTTGAGAGTTTCATAGGACACAAAAAAAATAAAATGACGTCATATTTCAAAATGGGGGTCATAGGTATATACTTCTTTGTAAAAATTATCCGATCATTTTGAAAATTGATATTTGAGAATTTAACAAGACACAAAATAATAAAATGGCGTCAGATTTCAAAATGGCGATCAAATAATAACTTTTTAATTGTATTATTTACATCTTTGATAAATTCGGTTTAATATACAATGCGTAAGAAGCATAGCTCCTGTTGGGTGTCTTATGACACATCATGACTGTTTTTATTTAGCCGGTTCCGAGTTACGCTTAATAGTCAACCGTTGCTATGGAAAATTGTTGAAAAAATTCACTCTACTATTTTTTCTATGAAATCCAATACATATTTATATTTAGTCGTATGGCTCATAGCCTACTACAAAATTATAAATCTTCTCAGTGTTATTTTCCCTATGTTCGATAAAACCGTTTACACACAGTACCTACATGAATATCGCGCCTTGTAATTCTTGAATTACTTGTATGCTCCAAAATTTTTTTTTAATTCTTTATTCAATATTGTCATGGTGACAAAGAAGAGCGTCAGTAAATCGTCGGTTTGGTACTACAAGGTTGTAAGTGACATGTTTTGACTATTTCGAGTTTTTTGTACAACATGGTTGTATGTTTGAAACTCTATCTTCAGCTATTAACAGAAAGGTGGCAGTAGCAGCTGAATTTGTGTTGTGACCTGTAAAACAAAGGTGTATGTGTTGAGCACCCCGACGGTGCTGAAACATAGTTGTATGTTGCGTCATACAACTTTGTTGCCTCAATAATTGTATGTGAGTTTGGAACATACTTGCATCATACAACCTCGTTGTTTTCATACAAACTACTAATGACAGTCGATTGGTGTTTTTTATTAACAATTTAAACACGTTAGAATATTATAAACATGAGTGACAATAATGGTGAATCAACTTTTTACGAATCTGATGCTGATAAAGAATACCTACCAACCGATTCAGATGATGACGTACCTACCTGTTTGTGTTAATTGTGTTTGATTTTTGTTTTTATTTTTTGAATAAGCTTTTATTTTGTGTTTACCAAAACTTCTATATTTTTTCGTTTCAATTTTAACCAAAATAGCACTAATATTCTGGAAAAAACTTCGTGTTTATGTTTATGTTATTTAACTTTAGGGTTGTTATGTTTGCATTTAATTAATTGCATTGAATGTAACATTTATTTTTCATTAATAAACTAGTGTTGCACTTGTTTTGTCATTTTTTATCTACTTATAATTTAACGCAATGTTGTATGTGACATTGCATTACCCGCACGGTGTAATTTCTCAGCAACAAAGTTGTATGTGCAAAGTTGATATTTTAAAAAATATATAAATATACCTGCATTCGCGAAAAATATCAGAGATTTAACACCGACCATGTAGTTCATCATTTGTTTAACAATATAAAAGCAATCTACATAGTCCTTGTAGTTAAATTAGACCCCTAAATTTTTAATGTCAAATATCTCATAATAACAGTAGCGACACATACAATCTTGTAGTACCAAGCCGACGAAATGACAATAATACAATAATTAAGTACAAAGTTCGTACGGGCATTTTATAATTAAATATTCTATAACTTTTTTCTTAAACAGTCTGAAGCTTTTCACAGTCGTAATCTCTGGTGGAAGACTTTCATAAAGTTTCACAGCAGAGTATCGAGGTCCTTTGGTAAACAGGGTGAGGCGGTGCTCCGGTACACCGTGATTGAAACGTCCCCGCGTAGAATGATCATGATCCGGCAAATGTTGGTATAGAATAAATGTTTGTTTTTAAAAAGAGCAAACAGACTGTAGCATGTATATCGCATATATTGTCAAGATTCTGTTCCTAATAAAAGCTGGTTTAAAAGACTCAGCACCTAAGATGAAATATTATTCTTATATATTTTTTTGCATTATAAACGCGCTTGCAATAGCAGTAGATTTACCCCAGCACAGAATGCCGTAGTTGAACAGTGGATAGACGTATGCATAGTATGCCGTTAAACAGGTTGTAATGTAGCAAATACTGCGGAGACGAAAAAATAAGTACTTTGAGTCTCGATAATTTAGAACATACATTGGCAACGTGCGGTTTCCATGTCAATAGACTGTCTAAGGTAATACCAAGAAAGTTAAATACAGTCACCGTAATTCGATATTTGTAGTGTTTCGCTTGAAGTTCGACTTATCGAGGTTGTACTGAATTTAACCTTTATTTAGTATCCCAAACTAATTTTTTTGTATTTTATATTTTTAATTAGAAGGTTTCAATTTTTTAATCGTTTATGTATGTGAATTTCTAGAATCCAATTCCAAAAAATATATATAAAACTTTAGCCGACAGAATGATAGAACCTGACGAAATGTTACCAAAATCACCAATTGAAGGATTGAAACGTGTCTGTGAAAGATCAAAGTATGCGTTTTGCGTACCTTTGTCAAGGATTCATGACAAGATACGGACAGTATCTTGCAAAATAGAACAAATTCATGTAACAAAAAGACCTGGGAGTTTTGCATATGCCAAAGGAACTCTCTATAGAGAAATTATAAATCAACAGTAAGCTTTGTTGTTTTGTACCGTTCAGACATCAAGCGTATATTGATACACGAGGAAGGTTTCGATCTATAATTGAAACTGACCGGTCCGGCTTCGCCCGGGTGCAAATCGAGACAAATCTGAGAAGACCGATTTCCGTAACTACTGAACGGATTTTGTTCCAGTTGTCATGATTAAATAGATTAATTCACGAGGAAGGTGTAGATGTATAAGTGAAACTGGCCGGCCCGGCTCCGTCCGGGTGAACATCGCAGGTAATCTCAAAATTTACTGAACCGTTTTCAATTTTTTTTTACTGTTCGATTGGTGATACTTTGTTTTAGAACGTAGGCTATAACAACTGGAGCGAGCGAGCGAAGCGAGTGGTTAATGTATTAATAATCATAAATTCATAGCACCCGGGAGCGAATGCGCGAAGGGAGTCAGTAATGTAATAATAACTCATAAATTCATAGCACTCGGGCGAAGTCGGACCGGACCACTAATATTTAATAGATATAAATAGGAATATAAATTTTAAAAAAACTCTTTTTGCATGCATGTAATTTATGACACGACAGCCATATTGACAAAAACTTTAGCATTCCTCCGCTCTCCCCTCAGACTTCAAAATGGAAATTAATATTTTTAATCTATGTATTGAAGAGCAGAAAAATATGACCCTCCTCTACTAAACAATCAAAAATACCTTTTCAATCCATTTGAATAACATAAAACGTTTAAATATTGTGATACATAGACATAATTTAATTTTAAGGTTAAAATTTTGTACACAGAGTTTTCATTTCAGATTAATGAAACTTAAAGAGTTTGGAATACTGAAGCGTTTAGAAGTTGGCCTAATAGTTTCTCGTCCAATGGATGATACAGAGTCAAGATTTACTCCAATTAGTATCAATCGAGTTAATCCAGTTTTAATTTTGTTTGCTACTGGAATTCTGACTGCACTTATACTTTTATGTTTCGAAACTAATTTAAAAAAATATGCATATATTGAAAAAAAAAATTCCAAGAGAACGAAGCTCTAACTGATATTAAACACATAGAAAAAATTTAATAAGGTGTTTTAACACTAATCGTCTTCTTTTGATCTGTACTGTCAGCGTTTAAAAATAACATAAGTAAAACGAAAATACCCTATTTTTAATGTCAATAGGAAAATATATTTCATCTGTAACATACCTCTATATTAAATGCAGTGGAAGCTAAGAATGTTAAATGAAAATGCTAGGCGCGAATAAAGAGGTATGTACACAGTAATTAAAAACAGAAATAAGTTAACTAAGTTATGAAATGTAAAAAAAAATAAAAGTAAGTAATATCAATTTTTACTGCAGTATCTATTTATTTAACAAACAGAAAGAACGTGAAATAGAAATATATAATATACAGTACCCCAGAATAGAAACGTAAGTTTAAAATGCGCTAATAACAATAACAGTAACAAATAAAATATTAACAGAATTAAAATAAAATAGACAAACACATTACCAAAAATATAACAAATTAAAAGAAAACGGATAATAAAAAGATAACAAAACAGCCAACAAAATTAAAAGTGGAAGTTATTTCCACCAATTTTGTGGTCTTTACTTCGTTCCGGACGCCAACTGAATGATCATTTTAAAATTTTTAAGAGAATATTTTGCAGATAGGGCAGACGTAACATAAGTCAAAATGGAAGGTTTTAAAAGAACATTATGTAAAAAGATAAAAACTGAAATTAAAACGATGATAAAAACGGTTGCCTATTTGCAGGTAATTAAACAGAAAACTAACAAAAAAATATGTAAACTAAAAAAATTAACTATATAAAAAAAACTGTACAAAATGATAAGGTAAAGCATTATGTTACATCCACCCACACTACACAAAAAAAAACCTTTTTTTTTTTTAAGAAAATTTTAGCAGGCGACAAATGAGATGACAAGTCATCTAGCCAGGAGGCTCGTTGTCCCGGGCATCACGCGCGTTGTAAGGCCGCAGCTGTTCGATGTGAGTCCTGTATGTACGTCGAGTGCGCTCATCACGGAGAAGAACAGAAACGGGAGAAGTGAATCGTACTATTTTTCTTGGTCCAGCCCAACGGTTGACAAGTTTTCTGCTGGGATCACCAGGTCTTGAAGGAGCTAAGATTCGTTGTAGTACAAGTTGTCCGACATGAAAATGATGACCAGTAGGACGACGCTGGTCGTAGTACCTTTTGCGACGCTCTAGACTTGTACTCAAGGCCTGGGAGACCTCTTCCACTGTTGGAACCCTGTTGCCGGATACTAGAGTGGAAATGTCCCACAGGTTGTCCAAAGGACGATTCAGATCGCGGCCAAGAAAAATCAATGCCGGAGATGACTGCGTTGCTTCGCTTACAGCATTATTATACGAAAAACGAATCCACCCGAGAAGACCATCCCATTTCTGGTGACGTTCAGCACACTGCTTGAGCAGGATAGAGAGACTGGCGACAATGTTACGGTTGACCCTCTCAGAAGCATTGGCCGCCGGATGATATGGCGAAGTAAAGATTTGACGGATGCCGAACTTGAGACAATGACTTCTGAAGGCGTTGCTAGTAAAACTCTTGGCATTGTCGCTGACAATTTTCTTCGGCGGGCCATACCTACACCACAGATCTTCTAGAACTTTGATGCTTGCCTCTGACGTACCTCTTGTGAGTGGAAAAATTTCTACCCACTTGCTGTAGGCATCAACAAGAACCAGGATGTATCTATTTCGGTTCGACATGGTGAGAGGACCCACATGGTCTATGTAAACCTTGTCCCAGATTGCAAGAGGTACATCCGCCTGCATCGGCGCGCCGCGAGCTTGATTTGAAGCCTTGCATTTTTGGCAAAGTTCGCACGAACGTACATACTCTTTCACGTCTTGATATAGGCCTGGCCACCAGAAGCGTCTTGCCAAGTCTCGGTATGTCTTTGTTATGCCGGGATGTGCGCTAAAATTCACATCATGAAAATAAAAAAGAATCATCTTTCTTATAGTTGGCGGTACCATGATACGACACAGTCTATTTCTACCGACACGTCGAATCAAAACTCCGTCCTTCACATCAAAGTTTTCTACATTCTCTCCAGCTTGTAGACGCTGACGAATGCCTTGACAGAATGGATCGGACGCTTGATGATCTTTTATCGATATAAAAGACTGTGGCACGTTGGTTAACACGTTTAGTGAGTTGTTCGGTGGTTTAAATTTAACATTGTCATAGTCGGGAATATTTTCTGTGTCATCTTCAGTCTCAGCAAACAGACGAGACAATCCATCAGCTACATTATTGACGCTTCCAGGTATGTGAGCGATATCGAAATCAAATCTCGAAACTTCAAGAAGCCATCGACCAACGACGTTTAGTTGACTTTTATGACTGGCCAACCAGGACAAGGCGCCGTTGTCGGTCTGTAGTAAAAATTTGCGGCCCAATAAGTAGTCTTGAAATTTTCGCAGGCCGAACACCATTGCAAGACACTCACGCTGGTATGTTGTGTAGCGAGTTTCAGACGGAAGAAGTTTGCGACTAGCATACTGAATTGCGTGCAGACCGTCAGGATGTTCTTGCAAGAGTACGGCGCCGACTGCGATATTACTGGCGTCAGTTCGTAGAATGAATTTTGTCTCAAAATCTGGATACTTGAGAACTGGTGCGGTAGTGAGTTTGTCTTTTAATTTATTGAAAGCCTCATGCTGATCTTGGCCAAATTTGTATTTAATGCCCTTTTTCTTTAGGTGATTAAGCGGAGCAGCGATGGCGGCGTAGTCAGGTATAAATTTCGCGAAGAAGCCGGTCATTCCCAAGAAAGATCTAAGCTGTTTCAAGTTGCGTGGTGGGTCGATTTGTTGAATAGCTTGAACCTTTTCAGGATCCACGTGTATGCCGTGTTGACTAATAATGTGACCCAAGAAACGGAGTCGAGCCATGGCAAATTGAGACTTTGTTGGGTTGACCGTCAATCCTGCTCTTCTTAATCTGCGCAATACGATTGAGAGATGTTCGATATGTTCTTCAAAGTTAGCGCTATGTATAAGAATGTCGTCAAAATACGGCACGACAAATTTGTAACGCAAGTCACCAAACATGTTGACGATGACTCTATTCAGAGCACTAGGTGAAATAGCTAGTCCAAATGGGCAGTGCGTAAATCTGTATTGGCCGTGCGGAGTGACAAAAGCTGTTATATCACGTGACTTCTCAGTTAGTGGAATTTGATAAAATGCGCTAGTTAAATCTAGCGACGTGAAGATCGTAGATCCGCTGAGCGTCATGAACATATCTTCCATGCGAGGAGTTGGAAAAGCGTCAAAAATTACTTTTTTATTCAAGAGCCTGTAGTCAACACATAAACGGTGAGAACCATCCTTCTTGTTTATAAGAAAAGCTGGAGATGCATACGGAGAGGTACATCTTTCGACAACTCCACTGACGGTAAGTTTCTCTATGTGTTCTTGCATAGCGATGGCCTTTTCCGGAGTAAGAGGATACGGCGCTCGTCGAACAGGTATATTATCTTTAAGCCGTATACTCATAGTAAATTCATCAGTATGGCCAATCTCTTCTGTAAGAACATCATTAAATTGTAATTTTATTTCTTTCAGGTGTTGCTGTTGATCCGACGTCAGTTGAAGAGGACATTCCACCAAAAGCGTGAGACGATGACCATCTTGAACAGGAGGAAAGTAAAAAGGAACTTTAACTTGAGGAACGGAGAAGTATAATAAAGATTCGTTGAAGTCAATAATTGCGTTCATATGATGTAAGGAGGAATTGCCAATAATCATAGGAACACACAGGTTAGGAACCACAAGAAATTGAATTTTCCAAGTTAGCGAAGAAATTTTGATAATGACAGTGACTGCTTTTCTTATAGGAACAGTATGACCATTCGCCAATGTCGTCAAAGAAAATATTTTTGATATTTGAATTTTCTTTGCTTTCTGAATTCGTCGAAATACGGAACCATCAATATAATTTGCAGTGGCGCCAGTGTCCAGGAGACATTCAAATTTTACATCATTGATGAAGACTGATATGAACGGTAACGTATTGGCAGGTAAGTTCTTAATATTATTATTCTTTGTGATTAGAAAATACGGACGATCTTCAGGAGAAAACAGCAGTTTATTTCTTCTTAAGTTTTCAATTTTATTAAATTCTTGTGAACTGGGTGAAGAAATACGATTTGGCTCATGATAAGTGATTACAGACTGTGATGAAGCTTCTTCACGTAGCTTGGCCTCTTTCAGACGACTTTCGAATTCTTCAAGTCGACGTGCTATCTTTTGAAGGTCTTCAATAGACTTTGGCGTAGGTAAATCTTTTAAATTTAATAAAGTATTATAATTGACGTTTGACCAAATCTGTAAAACCAATTCTTCATTAGCCATGTTAAAAGCAAGAGCTTTCGATTTTGTCAATATATCGTTGATGAAATTTTTGAACGATTCATCTGGTTTTTGTGATCTGCGAACAAGTTGATTTATCAATTGGTTTGTTGCGACAGGCGAGATAAACTCGTATAATAGAGACGTCTTCAGTGCGTTCCATGTCTCAAAACGAAGGACTGCAGCTGCCCACCATGTTCTTAAGTCGCCTTGAACTTTATTGAGTAAAGATCTTAACAGTGTAGACTCAAGTGCCAGTTGAAGATCGACGACCGATTGAACCTCTTCAATGAAATAAATCAATTGACGGGGATCGTCGCCTGAACAGCATGGAATATTTGAAGTTATCTCTTTAGCATCAATGTTGAATTCGCAGATCGGTGAAGAAATCTTAGTCGATAGCTGAGTTGTGACTTTACTTAATTGCTCAACTTTATTCATCAACGTAGCAGTCATTTGCATGTGAGTAGCTGTTGCTTGAATCAACGAAGACGGTTGATCATAGCTGCTCTGCACGTTGAGTTCCTCAGCCATTTTACAATATTTTATAGAATAAAAAAAAATATATACGTAAATTTCTTAACAAAGAACACACAAAAAATCAAAAAATCTTACAAAGGTATCAAGGGTAACTGTAATGACTAATAGTTATGTAACGGAATACTTGATCGAACTACGCTTTGCTACCATTTATGTAACATACCTCTATATTAAATGCAGTGGAAGCTAAGAATGTTAAATGAAAATGCTAGGCGCGAATAAAGAGGTATGTACACAGTAATTAAAAACAGAAATAAGTTAACTAAGTTATGAAATGTAAAAAAAAATAAAAGTAAGTAATATCAATTTTTACTGCAGTATCTATTTATTTAACAAACAGAAAGAACGTGAAATAGAAATATATAATATACAGTACCCCAGAATAGAAACGTAAGTTTAAAATGCGCTAATAACAATAACAGTAACAAATAAAATATTAACAGAATTAAAATAAAATAGACAAACACATTACCAAAAATATAACAAATTAAAAGAAAACGGATAATAAAAAGATAACAAAACAGCCAACAAAATTAAAAGTGGAAGTTATTTCCACCAATTTTGTGGTCTTTACTTCGTTCCGGACGCCAACTGAATGATCATTTTAAAATTTTTAAGAGAATATTTTGCAGATAGGGCAGACGTAACATAAGTCAAAATGGAAGGTTTTAAAAGAACATTATGTAAAAAGATAAAAACTGAAATTAAAACGATGATAAAAACGGTTGCCTATTTGCAGGTAATTAAACAGAAAACTAACAAAAAAATATGTAAACTAAAAAAATTAACTATATAAAAAAAACTGTACAAAATGATAAGGTAAAGCATTATGTTACACATCTGACATGCATTAATGTGTAAATATACCTACATTTAAAATTTAAGAATTCAATAATAAGAAAAAAATTCCTTAGAAAGTAATACTCTTTTGATTTCCATTTTAAAAAGTTTTAAGATACCTAAGAATATGTTCTTTGTAAATTAATATCGGGAAGTCTGTTATATAAAATTGCGCCAAAATTATTGAGATTATAATTATATATATAATAACATGCATTAATGTGTAAATATACCTACATTTAAAATTTAAGAATTCAATAATAAGAAAAAAATTCCTTAGAAAGTAATACTCTTTTGATTTCCATTTTAAAAAGTTTTAAGATACCTAAGAATATGTTCTTTGTAAATTAATATCGGGAAGTCTGTTATATAAATTTGCGCCAAAATTATTGAGATTATAATTAAAAAAAAAAATAGCCTTTAAACTGTTTTCAATGTGTACAAATGGGCGTACGCAGAAATTTGTTCCATTAATCCACATCGCGTGGGAGAACAGTTTTCACACTAATTATGTATGTCCATGTAAACTGGTGAGAACTATTTATTTGCTGATAGTTATTTTTTTATCCACTTTTATTAAACAATAGTAAATATAGTGTAATGGTCTTTTATAACTAGTAATTATAACATATTGTTGTGTCTTTTTAAGTCAACATTAATACTCTACATTGTCGACCACAACATTGTTTTAAGGTTTTTTTTTGGAAAGTTTTTTGCAGCCAATTTATTTATTTGAAAGAGTTATATTTATATTAAACGTTTCGCCTTTTTAGGCATCATCAGTAATATTCTGAAAAATTATACATATATACATTAAAATGAATAAGTTATAAATAAAGTTAAATGAATGAATTAGATTCAAAATACTTACATTTTATAGTGAAATTATGATTTAAGAACATTATTTGAACGATGTTGTTTTTAGCGAGGATTTTAGACAACTGTTTCTATTTTCAAAATGAAGGAAAGTTATGGAAGCTATTGTAAGTGTATTGTTGGATTTGTATGTAAGTGTGTATACTTGTATTCAGGCGTACCAATTGTATAGATAAAGGAATAACTTTAGGAGGTGTAAAGTACTATTGTTTTAGGTACTATTGTATAGATGGAGTATTTTTTTTTTTATTATTAATGATGGGTGTATTTGTTATATTTTCTTTAATTGGATTGTTTTGTTTTGGCAGTTTCTATGAGCTACACTTTAGAAACAAACTAGTCAATCAAAATTATAATTTCTTTGTGATCAGACATATTTTAAACTCGTCTTGATTAAATCAAATTTTGTTGTGTTTAATTTATTTATTATTAATTTTATGGAAAGATCTACGATATTATTAAATAGGTAACGTCAAAAAGATCTTTATAATTGGGAATATAAGAAGTGCTCACTTGTCTGGGGTCACCAATTAGAAAGATCTTTTCGACGATATTTAATAATATCGTAGATCTTTATATAATATTAATAATAAATAAATAAAACTCAACAAAATTTGATTTAATCAAGACGAGCTTAAAATATGTCTGATCACAACGAAATTATAATTTTGATTGACTAGTTAGTTTCTAAAGTGTAGCTCATAGAAACTGCCAAAACAAAACAATGTTGTGGTCGACAATGTAGAGTATTAATGTTGACTCTAAAAGACACAACAATATATTACTGTAGTCAAGGATATGAAAATATAACAAAATTCATTATTGTTCTGTCAATAGAATAAAATAAGGTATTCATTGAGAATAAATAAATTATATAAAATAATCTTGAAGTTTTAATTATTGAACTTATATCTAACTAAAGATACAACAGTGGTGTCAGAAATGTTCAATCGTTGTTCAAAGGACTATAAAGATTGAGAAAATGTCTCCTTCATCCGAAATGCCCGAATCTCTTACGGGAATGTTTGCAAATGCTATTCAGAAGGCGGTAGCAAACGCAACTCAGGCGGCGATGGCTAATGTTCCTCCTTCTACTCCAGCACCGCAAGTTTCTGCTCCAAAACTGCCATCATTCTCAATGTGTGAGTACAAATCATCAGATTCAACGACGGTAGAGGATTACGCTTCGAGTAGCCTCTCCAATTGAGTAAGATTGCCGACACCGAACATGATCAATATGAGCGTGTTCATATGGGAGCAGAGCTAAATAATGCACTTAAGATACTCACTAGTTCACAAGCATCGGAGAACCTTACATATGCACAAATCAAATCCACACTGATGAATCATTATGATCGAGTGAAAAACAAATATGCTGAGAGCATACAATGGAAAAAGACGAAACGATCGCAAGTTTCACTCTACGACTGAGACAAGGGGCTGTGTACTGTAACTACAATGATTTTTTAGATAGAACGCTGATCGAACAATTGCTTCATGGGCTCGAATCCCGCAACATATGCGATGAAATCATAGCTAAGCGACATTCACCGTTGCCTACGAAATTGCACATTCACTAGAAGTGACGCGTAACACGGCCATAGAGATAAAGAAGCCGGGACTAATACCTGAGTCTATGGACAAGTTAGGTTATGCGCAATCTCAAATTAAGCAAGAACAACCCGGTCGAAGACAACGTCAAGATTCTGGGAGCAAAAAAGACCAGCGATATGATCAAAGGAGATTTTCAAACTGTTACGGGTATGGAGGTCGCTACCTTCGAAACAAGTGCAAATTCCTCGATGTAGAATGCCACACGTGCGGGAAGAACGGACACATAGCAAGAGTTTGTAGATCCAAAATTTCACAGGCACATCTTCAACTGCCGATTCTTTACAATACCTTGGTAAAGTCAACGAGGTTAATGCCATCAAACCTCTTGACGGAACATTAACCATTGGTTAATGTTTCGTCCAGGATGTCTTCTGTTGAATTCTGCAGCAGCTTCATGAAAACTACGTATTCCGTCGCCTACTAATCGTACAATTTCCACTTTTTCTTGTGAAGAATATACCATATTACTTTCGCTAAGCACTACAAAGCAAGTAAATCAGAGACAGTAGTTGTTGATTATTTTTCAGTCTTTGTTTTCCATGGCATACTTAACGTATGAATATGATACTTTGCTTAATTAATATAATTTATAGTGGTTATCAGGGGAGGTATTATCAGCGGTATTTTGATTTACTCTTTAAAAGAAAAAGTGAAAATATGAACTGGGCTATTTTTCTAAGATTTACGCAGAATTATTATTAAAATAATAAGTACTATTAAAATATCCACTAAATGGGTTTGTTATCAAAAAATTAAAAAATTTCCCAGCACGGACACCCTGCATTTAAAGGCGATAAAAATGGGTATAGTTGGGTTTCAGATGATCCTCAATAAGAATCCGTCATCAGAATTTTTCTAAAAAAATCCCTAGTAGTCCTTCTCGAAATTTCGACCCCAAAAAGAGATCACAGTTTGCCATGGGTTTAGTCGTCAAAACAAGTGACACATGTGTTTAAAGCCTTTTTCAGAGATCTACCCAACAAAAAAAAGTTTACGAAAATCGGTTGGGAAATGCAAATTTTACGAGGGTGGTAAGTTCTTAAATGGGACATACAGTATACAGTGTGTTTCACTTTACATGAGGACACCTAAATAGCTTTTTCATTTTAAAAGCAATCATTATAAAATTTTCAGCAGCTATGCAGACCACTAAGATGCATCTTTTTTGTAGGAACAAAATTTTTCAAAAGTCAAAATCTAGCCAACTACGTTTAAAATAAAAAGTAGGGTTTCAAGTAAACTCATACGTGCGATCAAGATAGAGCAAAATTTTATTTAAAAAAGTTGTTCAGAATCACCAAAAACTTCTAAGTATGTAGTTTCGTCAAAAAAAATCATTTCTTAAATTTCTCAAAATATTAATGCAATCTGTAATTTATTTGCTATTTTATTAATAAGAGTGCCATGAAGCAAATAAATTACAGATCACATTAATATTTTAAGAAATTTAAGAAATGATTTTTTTTTTTTTTTTGACGAAACTTCATATTTAGGAGTTTTTTTTTTAAATAAAATTTTGTGACCAATGGTTCACATCTTGCCGTCCCTCCAGGTGGGAGGAAGTGGTCCTTACACGGCTGCGCATCGGTCACTGTAGATTGACACATGGTTTTTTAAGGGCTCGTGAGGAACCGCCCCTCTGTGAGACGTGTGACACTCGTGTCACCGTTTCGCATATTTTAATAGAGTGTGTCCAGTTTAGGGACACACGACAGCAGATCGGATTGTCAGATGATCTGTCGGTTGTTTTAGGAAATGATCCTGACAATGTCAATCTGCTGTTTCGATTTTTAAAAGAAACCGGTCTTGAACAGTTTATTTAATTTTATTTATTTGTATACATTTAGGCCCCTTTACAACCTAAATGGTTTTTTCTTTATATCACTACATTATATTATATGACACATTTTATTTGTTCCTATTATGATTTTATTTTGATGTGTGTCAACTTTTGATTTTGTATTGATTTTGCTTTGGTTTTATTGTTTTTGCTTTTCTTTTACTTACTTTTTTTTATTTTTAGACGCTAATGACCTCTGTTGTCGAGCGTCAATAATCTACAATTCATTCATTCATTCAATAAAATTTTGCTCTATCTTGATCGCACATATGAGTTTACTTGAAACGCTACTTTTTATTTTTATCGTGGTTGGCGAGATTTTGACTTTTGAAAAATTTTGTTCCTACAAAAAGATGCATCTTAATGGCCTGCATAACTGCTGGAAATTTTATAATGATTGCTTTCAAAATGAAAAAGTTATTTAGGTGTCCTCATGTAAAGTGACACACTGTATAAATGCGACTTTATCTAATAAATCGCGAACTTGTTTCGGTTGTCCTTGTCTGTTGCACAGTGTGATGTGGAACTTAGAAGCGTAAAAACGGATGCTATATTCTAATATTATAGTCATTCAATGTTTTGACCGCTGATGTTCGAATTTCATGTTTAAAAACCATGGCCTACTGAGTTAAAATGACTTGTAACTAATTATTGACGTCGGTCGGATGATGAGACCTACGGATCGGACCAAAATTTTTCGACGTTTCACTGAACAATTTGACTTTCTCTGTCTGTATGTCCCTTTGTAACTCGAGAACCACTGATCCGATTTATGTGACTTTTTTTCAAGTAAATAACTTCTTATGCGACTGCGAGTTTTAAAATATTCTGGCATCACGCAAAAGCAACCGGACTGAGTTTCAAACAAAAACGTATGTTCATTGTTCAGACATCTAGATGCTTTGTTTTTTTGAAGCCATGCTTCTTAACGCACGTATCAGATGGTGACCTACATTATAAAAAGTGAAACGTCACGTCACGAAAAAATGTAACGTTTTTTTATAAAAATTATCTGATCCTTTTGAAAATTAATATTTGAGAGTTTTATAGGATATCTACAAAACAAAACAAAATATCGTGTATAACTCAGCGCGTGAGTCGTACATCAGGACGTTAAACGCTGTTCATCACGCTGGGATTCGTTTGTCAACCGGAGCGTTTCGACCAGTCCTGTTGTTAGAATTTCCGCTGAATGCGGAGAGCTGCCGCTGAACATCCGGCGGAAACGCAATCTGGTATCGTACGTCTCAAAACTCCGTTGTCAACCTGATCACAGTTGCGTATTTCAACCTCGTTTTTCTTCTCTGTATAGACGGAGAAGAAATGCAACACGTCCTCTCGGTATCAGGTTGAATTTTCTCCTAGATGAGCTTCAGTTAGCGCTTCTTAGAACTCTTAAAGTCGGCCGTAATTCTGTACATCCGTGGTTAATTCCTGAGCCCGTCATCGACATGTCACTTTCTATTCATCCGCGAAGTACGACAACGCCAGAGCTTTATCGCCAGCTTTTCCTGGCGTGGCCGGATCAAAATCGAGACTAACGTTCCGTTTACACGGATGGCTCAAAGTCTCTCAACCGAGTTGGTTGCGCGCTCATCACCGATAACGACAGTGTTGGATACAAGTTGTCTCAAGAGTGCAGTATTTTTACTGCAGTGTTAAATGCAATTTTGCAGGCCTTGAGACATGTGCACGGTCCGCACAAATATGTTATTTGCAGCGACTCTTTGAGTGCTCTACAGGCATTGCAGCGTTCCTACCCCAGCCATCCTCTGAATTGTTTGATACAGGACAAATTATACTCTTTGAAAAGAGGTGGAACCACTGTCCGGTTTTGATGGGTTCCCGGCCACATGGGAATTGCTGGCAATGAACTAGCTGACACTGCAGCTAAGGACGCTGCAAATAACGGTCAGAGTGTACTTTGCGTTATCGGTGACGACCTCAAGAGCGTACTGATTTCAGCCGTTCAGCAGCTCTAGAAGGATAAATGGAGTGCTGTCGAGGAAAACAAGTTAAGAGCTATAAAATCTACAGTTGACCCATGGTTCACATCTTGCCGTCCCTCCAGGTGGGAGAAAGTGGTTCTTACACGGCTACGAATCGGTCACTGTAGATTAAGTCATGGTTTATTAATGGCTCGTTTAAATAAAATTTTGTGACCAATGGTTCACATCTTGCCGTCCCTCCAGGTGGGAGGAAGTGGTCCTTACACGGCTGCGCATCGGTCACTGTAGATTGACACATGGTTTTTTGATGGCTCGTGAGGAACCGCCCCTTTGTGAGACGTGTGACACTCGTGTTACCGTTTCGCATATTTTAATAGAGTGTGTCCAGTTTAGGGACACACAACAGCAGATCGGATTGTCAGGTGATCTGTCGATTGTTTTAGGAAATGATCCTGACAATGTCGATCTGCTGTTTCGATTTTTAAAGGAAACCGGTCTTGACCGGTTTATCTGATTTTATTTATTTATGTACATTTAGGTCCCTTTACAGCCTTTATGGTTTTTTCTGTATGTCTTATTACTGCATTATATTATGACACATTTTGATAATCTATACAAATCGGCCAAAAAATTGGGGGATGCCATTAAAAAAAGGCGAGGACCTCATTTCTTAAAGGGTAGAGGTTAAAAAAGGCGACAATCAAAAAATATGAGCTTTAAAATAATAAGATTGACGTGTCCGAGGATTTTGGCCGCAGATGATCTCATCTGAGATTTTTTATATTATGAATTGACAGTTCTCCACTGAATTTACGCACTGTATAAAATAATATGTTTACAGCTTTATGACTGCTATTATTTCTAAAAATTTTCCGTAATATATTAAATGTTTTTTAAAGAATAAATATATTAAAATACATAATATATTGATTATTTTTTGTCTTGCGTGTATTTCAAGTTTCAAGTAATGCAAATAAAAACAAAATAATTAAAACGGTTCCTACTTCCTATGTCAGTCTTTGAGTATGGCTTTGTGGTGGTACCTAGGTCTCTTGATTTCGTTTCAACGAAACTTTTATATTCAGAGATTTTTATTTGTGTTACCTTCTTGTTCCCAAGGTGCGTATGAAAGTAGGAAGGAGGTAGGAGCTAGTAATTTATTTTGCTTAAACAGTGTGTGATGTAAATTATTACAAATACTAGGCTGTCTGCTGCTCTAAATCGAACAAATTTATTTTGTCAACTTTTTCTTAAATGCATATATAGGGTGTCCAAGACTTACGTTGTCGGCCGATATATTGATTTTGGGTGAAGATTGAAAAGAAGTTTAAATACAAAAGTGGTATAAATTTTAATGGTGTACAACCTAAAAATATTTTCAATTATACAGCCTGTTCCATTTAAGCGTGGCAGATCAAAGTTATGTTTTTTTTAACCTAGCACCCTGTTTTTATTTGTTTTTTCAATTCTGCACCTAAATGTGAATATAAATTGTAAGGCCATGCTCGAAATTTCAGTAATTTTTAAGTTATTCAAATTTTTTAGAAATTTTTGACACGTGCAGACCTTTACCTAACATTCGACATAGCCAAAACAGAAACCTTTATCAAACTGAAATTTTGAGGATCACTAGATAATGGACGGACAAATCAATGTCTGTCCAAAAAAATGAATTTATTATGCAGGGTATTCACAATAATGTAGAGGAGAAGGTGGTAAACATGGAACCCCACTTTGTTTTCCTTCGGTAACTGGAAGGGTTTTACTAATATTTACGGAGTTTTTTCATTTGTAGGGTCAAGACATATTTAGTTTGCATATATGTGAACGAATTTAGAATACAGCGATATTTTTACATGTTACAATCAGTTATTGTAAAAAAGTCAAAACTGTATATTCGAGAAACTGTGCTGGTAATATGAAACCCCTTGAAAAATGACAAATTATATTGAAATAAATGCATATGTTGCTGAAAAAACATGATATAAACACAACTTAACTTGAAATATCCTTAACAGTGAAATAAATACGATTCTTAGCGACAGTAGTCACAAATATTGACACATTAAACATAATTGACACATTACACACTGGATCCACACTTCTCCTCATATGTCTTCTAAGGGTTCCATATTAACAAAATCACATGTTGCTATACATCGCTTAGCATATTGTTCAAAAGTTTAATAAGTGCAATTTTATTTGTTAGGTTTTGATAGAAAGGCAGTATTTTAGCTGGTAAAATTATCAAACATCGAATAATCGCATGTAACTCACTTTGTATGTTGACATTAAAAAACACAGATAAAGTTTTGTTTTTTAGTTATACACATAATCTCACACTGTTGAATTTGTACCACGTTCTATGCGCTGCAATTTCGCACACGTCTTGATTTGTGAGTAGCAATTGATATTTAGGTATCTAGAAGGTAGATGTCACTACCGACTCTTAATTAACCAGGGGTTCCATATTACCGGCAGGGTTGCATAATACCACCTTCTCCTCTACTTATTTTACCTAACTTCAATCACGTGTAACTTTTGATTGTTAATTACAACGAGGTTGTTTTTTTGCTGGAATTGTATTCTTTAGGATACTATTTACTAACACTTTTATTAAGGGTTCTCCATACCTAAACCTAATATTTTCGTATTAAAATATTAGGTTTAGGTATGGAGAACCGCGTGTTAAAAAGAACAAGTAAAACTCTGTGATTATTTCAACTTTGACTATCTATAGCTTCTCAATTTTTAAAGATATCGAAATGGAACAAAAAGCACGGTTTAGGGCGTTCCTTGCTTTATGAACATAGTTATTTTCAATTTAAAATTCGATGAAGAACACAATAAATAAAGCTACTGAAAAGAACATTACATTTTAACCAATGGTTACAAAAAGCGCGTGATTTTCAAGAAGCTGTAGCGCGCTTACCATTAGTACCACAGAAAAGTTGTAGGAATGAAAATTGTAGGAAATGTAATCCTCTTTAAAACATTGCATAGTGCAAGAATTGTTTAAGTCGACCGTTTCTAAGATATTTCGAAAAAAGTAATAAAGGTGGTAAAATTTCGTAGTTTTTCGGCCGCCAAAAGTTGTCTTTTAGAAATATTAGCCTAATATTTATTAGTATACCCTAAGGTACCATCATCCCAAATTTGGTGCTTTTATCCGCCAGGTATCGGCATGGAAAATTTTTTTTGCAATTTTTCCGTGTCCACTTGGAAGTGGTGCAGCGATGCACACAAACGGTATCAAGTAAATTAAATATCAGGGGCTGAAGCTGAGGTCTTTCCCTTCAAAACGCCATCGAAAAATTTGTAAGATTTTTTTCTTGAAGTTGCGTGAGTTTCAAATTGATGATTTTTTACTTCGTAAAACTATATCCCCTAATTGTTTTGATAAGTTTGATTTTCAAAAATGATAATGTCTCAAAAATTCTAATTTTTCCGATAAATTTACATAAAAAATAGCGTAAACGTGCACATTTAGTTTTTCAGTATCTATTTATTTTAATAAGATATCCTACAAATACTGCTGAAGTGGATGATAAAAGGCCCCTTTACAGCCTTTATGATTTTTTCTTTATATCTTACTACATTATGACACATTTTATCTGTACTTATAATTGGTTTACTTTGTTGTGTGTCAATTTTTGATTTTGCTTTCGTTATTATTTACTTTCATTGTTTTAGACGCTAATGACCTCAGTTGTCGAGCGTCTATAATTTACAATTCATTCATTCCTACAAATACTACGAAAATAGGATACCTGTAGTTAGTGTACATTTTTCAAAAGTGCTTGATTCTGAAATTATTGTTCTTAGATCTTAGTTGCAATTTCAATGCAAAAAATGAAACAGTTCAAATCATAAAACAACTTTCAAAAGCGGGAATTTACTCCGAGACAATTGACAGAGAAACTTTTGTAAGGAGTATCGAAAGTGACTTCCGAAGATACAGAGATGCGTTAATTATTATGCAATTAAGCTGGTGCTCTACTTATAAAATTATTAACCAGGTATATATGATAGTTTATTGATATCTTTTCTACTATTGTCAACATACCAGGGATCTCTATGTCTATACTGTACGTAACTGGAACGGACTCGTTATGCGTTGACTTTCTTACACACCAGACGCATTAGCGTCTATAATAAATTCACAATTCATTCATTTCTTATACACAAGTAGATTTCGTGTCTTTTTCTATGGGCAATTTAGACTTTGATTCATGTGTGTAGAGACGAATAAATATTCTGACAAACGTTTTCATTTGCAGACAATAAACAATAACAAAATTAGAAACATAAAGTGGATACTGTTTCTGGATAAAAGTGAATTAAACTCCGTGATAGAATTAGAAGACATCTCCAATCTGAAATCAAACGAAGTTTTCGTTTTTTCTGCAAACAGTACCGACTTCATCGAAATTTACGATTTATTTTACATGAAATTCAACAACGATTTTTCTTATTTAAGCCAGGATTATGAGACAGTAGTAAAAAATTATTATCCTGCAAATATCAACTCCCAAAATGATCTGAGTGGTTCTATAATAAATGTAGTGACCAATCCATATATTCACATACGCGACCGTAGGAACCGGATATGGATAGACATTGAAGAATTATTGAATATAAGGTGGGACTTACCTATTATGGTTTTTACCCGACTACGGAAAAGCAATATTCGTTTAAAATAAATGTCAAATTTTATTGAAAATCTAAAAATTTTTTAATTGCCTATCTTCTTTTAGTTGTAAATAAGTAATGTCAGGTATAAAATGGGCGGAAAAAAATGTAAGAAAAATTAGAGCCTCCCTTAAAAAAAGCCATTAAAAATAGGAAAATAATAAAATTTTGAGATCGACGCCAATTTAATTTCAAAATTTTTTATATACTTAAGTATCTACTTTTATTTTATTAAATTGGTGCCGACCTCAAAATTGTATTATTTTCCTATTTTTAGTAGCTTTTTTTGACGGAGGTTCTATTTTTTTTCATTTTTTTTTACTTTTTATTGGATTTGCAATACAGTTTACACGTTGTTAACCGAATTCTTTCTTGATATTTGATGATTACTAAACTAACAAGCCGTGAGGTGGGTCGTTTATTAGGACTAAAGTGCGACTCTTGAGGTCCACACGACGAACTTCCCAGTTTGATAAATATTTAATAATAATAATTAAATTAGATATTACACAGAAAAGTAATCATTTTAATCATTAAAACATAATTATTATTTATTTTTAACAATAATTAAAAAAAAAAACGGCTGAACCGATTTTTATAAAATTTATGTCGGATCAAAATGATGTTAACACGCCTCGATTGACACCCTTACGAAGTCGATATATTTTTTTATTCGCGAGATATTGTGTAAAATCTACTTTTTTGGAGGTTATTTGGTTAAGAAAGAAGAACGGCTGAACCGATTTTGAAAAAATTTCTTTCAGATCATATTTACATTAATACGCGTCGATTGGCACCCTAACGTAGTCGATATCATTTTTCATTCTCGAGATTTCGTCTTAGAAAGAAATGGACACATACGTACGTACGTACGTACACACACACACACACACAGACATCTTTCCAAAAATAGTGTAAAAATAGTGTGGTGACCTTGAAACATAAAAATTTGTTATACATTTTGATTTCGATTTTCGGACCCATTACAATAACTTCCAATTGGAAGTTAAAAATAAAAATATTAAAAATACAAAACAAAAACAAAAGAGAAAATAGAAAAAAAATAAAAAGTGGAATATGGATTAGTTAAAAAAAACTATAATTAATGTTGCTACACGGAAATTCGAAGCCGGGACGTATTGCGTATGAAGCGGTCGCTCTAACCACTAGGCCACGCAGACTTTACAGCAAGCTGCTATATTTATGTTATAGTTTTTGGACGGTTTAATACACAACAATAGAGTATTAAAATGAAAGAGGTGACTGGTGACGCGTGACGATCACGTTTTTTCTCAGTTTAGTCCCCTGCGGCTTTTCACAAGATCGTAGGTTCGCCTCCAGCTGGAATAATATTTTTATTTATTATTAAAAATAATTATTAAATGTGAAATTAGTACGACTGTGAAATATATGAGTAATTTATATTGGTTATATCAGCCAAATTATATAATTAATTCTACAGTGTCACAAAAAAAATCATTTTAACAAACGTTGTCACAGTCGGGATTCAAACTCTAACTTTCCCACTTTCGCGGCGGACTGAGCTATCAATTACTCAACCGTGACAAGATTTGATAATCTTATTTCCCAATATACGCATTAAGACATTTATAATTTCACTACATGCGAGAGTTGTTAACTTTAGCTAGGTGTAGATTTGAATCATATTACATGTGAGAGCTAAGCATGGAATTGAAATTATTTTTAATAATATCCTGTTAAGGGCATCATCTATACTAATATTATAAAGAGGTAAAATTTGTTTTTGTTTGTATGTTTGTTTGTAATGGATAAACTCAAAAACTACTTAACTGATTTTAAAAATTCTTTCACCTATAGAAAGCTACATTATCAGCGAGTAGCATGAGCTGTATTTTATTTTCAAAAAAATTAGAGGGGAGAGTAATAAATCATAAATTTTATCTTTAAAACTAATAAACCGATTCTAAAAATTCTTTCACTAATAGAAAGCTCCGCGGGGGGAGAGATTCTCGCGAGGAGGTACTTGCGGGGGGGGGGTGTAATAAATCATAAATTCTTATCTCTAGAACTACTAAACCGACTATAAAAATTCTTTCACTAATGGAAAGCTACGCAGGGGGAGAGATTTTCGCGAGGGGGTACTCGCGGGGGGGGTAATAAATCGTAAATTCTTATCTCTGGAACTACTAAACCGATTCTAAAAATTCTTTCACTAATAGAAAGCTACGCAGCGGGAGAGATTTTCGCGGGGGGATTAACAGTATACTAAATATGCGTAAGCGGAGCAATGGATGACCGCAATTAAATCATAATTTCATACCACCCGGGCGAAGCCAGGACGGGACCGCTAGTTGAATATATATCGCTTGTTGGGACGTTATTCAATATAACACACATAGACATATTAATGTTATAATTTAAAGCAATATCAAATTATTATACTATCTGTAGTCATCTCAACGATACACTACATTGTCAGATACATACGTATGGACACACTAAAGTTATTATTTAAACCAGTAAGAATGGTATCATAACACAGTGTATCAATTATAATATCTGTGTAAAAATAATAAATTGAAATAAAAAATTACTTTACGCCCGTTCTAAGTGAGCGGTAAAGTTACTTTACCGCCCAGCTCGTCACCGGGCTGAAATGGGACATTTCACGACCGGTATACATGCATGAAAAGCAGCTATTTTATAGTGGGTAGGACAAGAACTTATTTATTTACAAGTAGAAGAAGTTATTGATTGGCAACGAGCAGGTTCACATCAGTGCCTTTATCGACGGATTGCCGAACAGATGGGATTGATGGGAGCATATCTGGTTCGTAGTTGGGTGTCATCAAACACAAAATTAATTGATTGACAACAAAACTAATGTCCGAAAACAATAACCTATTTGACACGTCATAGCTACAGACCTGTCTGCCTTTCGCCAGTTCCGCGACCGGCCGATAGAGGCGCTCATGGGAATCTGCTCGTCGCCATATTTTTTTAGCATGCCATTCGAATGTAACAAAATCTTACGTGACGAAAAATTTTATGTAAGTAATTTTCTTCGTTACAATCGGACTAAAAACAAAGTTTCTTCACTGTTTTAATATGAAACAGTCGTCTTATTTTAAGAATATTAAAGTTCCTTTTATAAATATTGTTTTTTTTTATGTGCTATAAGTTTTAAAAAGAAATATATTTCAGTTCTCATTACATTTCCTATAATTCGAAAAGAAATAGATCTGTGGAAACTCCGATTGATATTATCACAGCTGTAACTGAAGGAATCGCTGAAGTAGGCTTATGGGCTTTGTCGTTTGATAAGGAAAGATTTAAACATATAAACTATTTTCAACCATTTGATATTTGCAGGTAAACACATAAATGTTACTTTTCTAAAAAAAACTAGACACGGTGTTTGCCAGCAATTTTCCCAGGTTGTTTTTTGAACAGTCAAATTTAAGCATTGCTTTTATGGAAACAAAAGCAAGTATTGGCATAATATGTGTGCGAGTTATATTCTCACGATACTGAGTAATAAACACACACTTCAGGCTTCATATATTTTTATTTAAACTTAAGTAGGTTTTCTAATTAATTTTTATTAGAGAAACAAATCGGTCTATTGCACATGTAACACATTAATATTATTATACCCCCCAGGGGGAACATTGGAATGTCGTTGTTTATCGCAATTGCATTACAATGTTCTTTGGGAATTGGCGAACCCAGGGAAACCCGAGCACGCACCAGTCGGTTGTGTACCCGGCTGGGTGATTCATTTAGGGACTATTATGAAGGAAGGACAGTCGCAACATTTTTCTTCTTCAGTTCTTCCGTCTTTTGTTGTTGTTAGCGGTCTTGTCCCTCCGTTATGGGTACACTTTTGTTGCTGTCCTTTGTTTGTAGTAGTCCCTAATAGTACACCTGCGTGTTTGCCGTGCGCGGTGACCCGTAAGGCGGAAAAGAGGATCCTGGCAGTTGAGGTTCGCTTGGGTGCACCAACACACTGCTTTGGCCTCCGCTTCGCTGTAAACGGGCGGCTAGACCTAACCCAGTCTAGTCAATCGGCTAACGTCGTGTTTATTTAGTATTCCGGCGGGGTGAGCCAGTGTCTTTGGATGGAGTGGCGCCGTCTCTTGAGCTGACTATATCACCGTGTAGCCCTGGCGCTCTGTACCGGTTTGCGGTCATCGTCCCCTTGTTGGGCTCCGTGGTGGGTGGGGAGCACGGTAGATGAATATAAAATAATTAATATGGCAAATTTTCCCCCATTAACTAGCCCTCCCTCTAAGAGAGGGCGTAAAGATGAAGGATTAAATATATTATTTGGTAATGACCCGGAAATTGTTACTCCATGTAACAAATATTTAATTATGAGTAAAATTACTGGAAATTTCAACAGCGACAGTCCCTTTTACATTAATAAACATCTTGATGGCTTATTTGGAACTTTTCCGAGTGTTAAAAAGTTGCGTGATGGATGTTTATTAATTGAAACATCTTCACAGCGTCAAGCTGAAAAAGTAATGGCATGTAAAAATATAAAAGGTGTCGACATGTGCACTGACGTACCTGTAAATGTAGAATTGCATAAGCAGCTGAACTTTTCTAAAGGCATTATTTATTGTTTCGATCTTCTTAACTGTACAGTTGAAACAATAAAAGAGGAACTCAAAGATCAAGGTGTTACAGACGTATATAGGATTCACGCACGTAGAGATGGTCAATTAGTACCTACACCGTCTCATATTCTTACGTTCTGTACACCGCAGCCTCCGCCATCAATAAAAGCAGCATTCTATTCTTTGAAAGTACGTCAATATATACCATCTCCCTTGCGCTGTTACAAATGTCAAAAGTTTGGACATTCGCAGAATAACTGTAGCTTTCCCAGTCTCTGTGACAATTGCGGCCAACCTTTGCATGAGGATATTCCGTGCAAAAGGGTGTCGCATTGCGTTAATTGCAACGGAATCCACTCTGCAAGATCTAGAGAATGTCCACAATACAAAGTGGAATTCAAGATCCAAGAAATAAGAACCACCGAAAAAATTTCTTTTGCAGAGGCCAAGCGCAAATATCGTGAATCAGTCCCTTCTTTTACACGTTCCTTTGCAACCATTGCTGCCGTTCCTGTCATCAAAGTAGACATGTCAACACAGACATGTGACATGTCTACACAAACCGAAATTTCCCCATCCATTTCTAAAACTGTTGTTGCCAAAAAGTCAAATAAGAAAAACAAAAAAAGTCCGGATAATAGATCGAGATCACCGGTTAAAAAACCAACTTCACCGGTAAAATCTCAAATTGAAAAAATTAAATCAGTATCTCCGGTAAAGAAAACTAAGATTATCTTGAACCGGGATAATAGTCATAAAATGACTATTACACGTACTCGCGTCGACCATAGCAGCAGTGCAGACTCTGCTATGGACGAAGATATTAGCAGACCTCCCCATCATCGGTCTGATGCAGCGAGGAAAAAAACGAGGTAGTTCCTTTTTTACAAATTATCACATTCAATTTCTTACAGTGGAACATGAACGGTTTTTATATTCATTTCAGTGAATTAAAACTCCTCCTTAACGACCATAATGCTACTGCTATTAGTTTACAGGAAACACATTTGAAAGACACAAACACTCCGGTTCTTCGTGGTTTTACGATTTATCGTAAAGATAAACCATTCGTTGAACGTGCCAGTGGCGGAGTGGCAGTTTTAGTCCGAAATAATGTGTTTTCCGAAAATGTCCCATTACTATCTGACTTACAGGTCATCGCTGTCAGACTTTATGCGCCGAATCCGGTAACTTTGTGTTCAATATACATTCCTCCATTAGAACAACTGACACTTACAACCATTACATCTATTATAGACCAACTTCCACGCCCCTTTATCATCATGGGGGATTTTAATGCCCACAATCCCAGTTGGGGTTCTAATCATGTGGATGCTCGTGGAAGGCTAATAGAGACGTTGATTCTAAATCAGAACTTGGTCGTATTGAACACAGGTTCCAATACACATTTCTCGGCTGCAAATGGGACATTTTCAGCTATCGATCTTACTCTCTGCTCTTCTTCTATCGCCCCATCCTGTGAATGGGAAGTAAATGCCGATCTTTGTAGCAGTGACCATTTTCCTATTATTTGTCGGCTTCTTTCATTCCATGTGAATGAAAGACGCTCTCCTAAGTGGATAATAAAAGAAGCCAATTGGTCACACTTTCAAGAAGTGCTAAATGTCGGCGAAATGAACTTTGGCAATGTCGATGCTGCTGTGGAGCATTTCACGGATGCGGTCATCGAGGCGGCTTTAGCTGCAGTCCCGCGCACGTCAACAACACCGCGACGTGTGCCTGTTCCCTGGTGGAATAAGGCTTGTCGGGATGCCATCTGTGAACGTCGAAGGGCTCTCCGTCACTTCAAAAATAATATGACGGATGAAAATCGTATTATTTTCATGCAAAAACGTTCCATTGCCAGACGTATCATAGCAGAGAGTAAGAAGCAGTCATGGAGTGAGTTTGTTTCCACTGTAAGAAGTTGTACTCCCGCTCGCGAGGTGTGGGAGAAAATTCGGAGGATCTCTGGTAAACAGAGTTTTAATTACATTTCTGGATTGGTAATGGGAAATGACATAATTACGTCACCTGATGAAGTCGCCGATCACATGGGTTCATGCTACGCAAAAGTCTCGAGTTCCGCAAACTATCTTGAAAGTTTTTCTGCTCAGAAAAATCAAGCAGAACAAGTTGTATTGAACTTTTCCTCCCAAAATGAGGAGAACTACAACGCACCTTTCTCCTCGTGGGAACTACAGTCGAGTTTGCATGATTGCCATGATACTTCTCCAGGATCTGACGATATCCATTACCAATTTTTGAAAAAGCTACCTCCCTCCGGATCTATATTCCTTCTCAAGATGTATAATTTAATATGGTACACCAATACGTTTCCTACCGCTTGGTGTAATTCTATTGTAGTGCCGTTGTTGAAGCCCGGTAAAGACCGAAAACAAGCATCAAGTTATCGTCCTGTTTCACTGACTAGTTGTTTGTCAAAACTTCTCGAACGTATGATCAACCGACGACTGGTTTGGATTCTTGAATCCAGACATTTGATTACGAATGCCCAGTGTGGCTTTCGTAAGCACCGTTCGACGATGGATCATCTAGTCAGGTTAGAGTCCGCTATCCAGGACGCTTTTCTTAACAAACAACACTTGATAGCGGTCTTTTTTGACCTTGAAAAGGCTTACGACACTACATGGCGGTATGGAATACTCCGAACACTACATAATTGGGGTATCAGAGGACATCTTGGGAATTTTATAAATAATTTTTTATTAGAGCGTTACTTCCAAGTCCGTATCGGCAACACTTTGTCAAGTGTCTTTGCACAGGAGAATGGTGTTCCACAGGGTTCGGTTCTTAGTGTCACCTTATTTTCCATCGCTATTAATGGCATAATTGACAGCATTCCATCGTCTGTAGAGTCATCGCTCTATGTTGACGACTTGGCGATCTACTGTTCGTCAAAGTACATTCGTACTGCACAACGTCATTTGCAGCTGGCCATTAATAGCATCCAGAACTGGACAACTAACAATGGGTTTAAATTTTCCGTTGGAAAAACCCAGTGTGTGCACTTTTGCCGCATTCGTAGTTGTTATCAGGAACCATTCTTATATCTTTATAATACGCTCATATCTGTGCAAGATACTGCCCGATTTTTAGGACTCACTTTTGACCGGTCGTTAAATTGGAAGGCTCATTTTAATATTTTAAAGAGGAAGTCGACGTCTTCCCTTAATATTTTAAAAATTTTATCCAGTACCACGTGGGGTGCAGACCGTACGGTTTTGCTGCGAATTTATCGTGCAGTCGTACGGTCTAAATTGGATTACGGTAGCATCGTGTACGACTCAGCGCGTGAGTCGTACATCAGGACGTTAAACGCTGTTCATCACGCCGGAATCCGATTGTCAACCGGAGCGTTTCGATCGAGTCCTGTTGTTAGCATAGCCGCTGAATGCGGAGAGCCTCCGCTGAACATCCGGCGGAAACGCAATATGCTATCCTACGTATCTAAGCTCCGTAGTCAACCTGATCACCCAACTTACAGTTGCGTATTTCAACCTCGTTTTTCTTCTCTGTATAGACGGAGAAGAAATGCAACACGTCCTCTCGGTATCAGGTTGAATCTTCTTTTAGATGAACTTCACTTGGCGCTTCCTAGAACTCTTAAAGTAGGCCGTAATTCTGTGCCCCCGTGGCTTATTCCTCAGCCCGTCATCGATATGTCACTTTCCATTCATCCTCGAAATACAACAACTCCAGAGCTCTATCGCCAGCTTTTCCTGGCATGGCTGGATCAGAATCGAGACTACCGTTCCGTTTACACGGATGGCTCGAAGTCTCTCAACCGAGTTGGTTGCGCGTTTGTCACCGATAACGCCAGTGTTGGATACAGGTTGTCTCAAGAGTGCAGTATTTTTACTGCAGAGTTATATGCAATTTTGCAGGCCTTGAGACATGTGCACGGTCCACACAAATATGTTATTTGCAGCGACTCTTTGAGTGCTCTTCAGGCATTGCAGCGTTCCTATCCCAGCCACCCTCTTATTTGTTTAATTCAGGACAAATTGTACACTTTGAAAAGAGGTGGAACCACTGTCCGGTTTTGTTGGGTTCCCGGCCACATGGGAATCGCTGGCAATGAACTAGCTGACACTGCAGCTAAGGACGCTGCAAATAACGGTCAGAGTGTATTTTGCGTTATCGGTGACGACCTCAAGAGCGTACTGATTTCAGCCGTTCAGCAGCTCTGGAAGGATGAATGGAGTGCTGTCGATGAAAACAAATTAAAATTTATAAAATCTACAGTTGACCCATGGTTCACATCTTTCCGTCCCTCCAGGTGGGAGGAAGTGGTCCTTACACGGCTGCGCATAGGTCACTGTAGACTTACACATGGTTTTTTGATGGCTCGTGAGGAACCGCCCCTCTGTGAAACGTGTGACACTCGTGTTACCGTTTCGCATATTTTAATAGAGTGTGTCCAGTTTAGGGACACACGACAGCAGATCGGATTGTCAGGTGATCTGTCGGTTGTTTTAGGAAATGATCCTGACAATGTCGATCTGCTGTTTCGATTTTTAAAAGAAACCGGTCTTGACCGGTTTATTTGATTTTATTTATTTGTATACATTTAGGCCCTTTTACAGCCTAAATGGTTTTTTCTTTATATCACTACATTATTTTATATGACACATTGTATTTGTAGCTATTAGATTTTATTTTGTTGTATGTCAACTTTTGTTTTTGTATTGATTTTGCTTTGGTTTTATTGTTTTTGGTTTTCTTTTGTTTACTTTTTTATTTTTAGACGCTAATGACCTCTGTTGTCGAGCGTCTATAATCTACAATTCAATTCAATTTAAAGTAGGCCGTAATTCTGTGCCCCCGTGGCTTATTCCTCAGCCCGTCATCGATATGTCACTTTCCATTCATCCTCGAAATACAACAACTCCAGAGCTCTATCGCCAGCTTTTCCTGGCATGGCTGGATCAGAATCGAGACTACCGTTCCGTTTACACGGATGGCTCGAAGTCTCTCAACCGAGTTGGTTGCGCGTTTGTCACCGATAACGCCAGTGTTGGATACAGGTTGTCTCAAGAGTGCAGTATTTTTACTGCAGAGTTATATGCAATTTTGCAGGCCTTGAGACATGTGCACGGTCCACACAAATATGTTATTTGCAGCGACTCTTTGAGTGCTCTTCAGGCATTGCAGCGTTCCTATCCCAGTCACCCTCTTATTTGTTTAATTCAGGACAAATTGTACACTTTGAAAAGAGGTGGAACCACTGTCCGGTTTTGTTGGGTTCCCGGCCACATGGGAATCGCTGGCAATGAACTAGCTGACACTGCAGCTAAGGACGCTGCAAATAACGGTCAGAGTGTATTTTGCGTTATCGGTGACGACCTCAAGAGCGTACTGATTTCAGCCGTTCAGCAGCTCTGGAAGGATGAATGGAGTGCTGTCGATGAAAACAAATTAAAATTTATAAAATCTACAGTTGACCCATGGTTCACATCTTTCCGTCCCTCCAGGTGGGAGGAAGTGGTCCTTACACGGCTGCGCATAGGTCACTGTAGACTTACACATGGTTTTTTGATGGCTCGTGAGGAACCGCCCCTCTGTGAAACGTGTGACACTCGTGTTACCGTTTCGCATATTTTAATAGAGTGTGTCCAGTTTAGGGACACACGACAGCAGATCGGATTGTCAGGTGATCTGTCGGTTGTTTTAGGAAATGATCCTGACAATGTCGATCTGCTGTTTCGATTTTTAAAAGAAACCGGTCTTGACCGGTTTATTTGATTTTATTTATTTGTATACATTTAGGCCCTTTTACAGCCTAAATGGTTTTTTCTTTATATCACTACATTATTTTATATGACACATTGTATTTGTAGCTATTAGATTTTATTTTGTTGTATGTCAACTTTTGTTTTTGTATTGATTTTGCTTTGGTTTTATTGTTTTTGGTTTTCTTTTGTTTACTTTTTTATTTTTAGACGCTAATGACCTCTGTTGTCGAGCGTCTATAATCTACAATTCAATTCAATTCGATTACTGACGTACCAGTAAAGGTCGAAGTACATAAGCAGCTTAATTTCTCAAAAGGCATTATTTATTGTTTTGATCTGCTTAACTGTACTGTCGAAACAATAAAAGAAGAACTCAAAGATCAGGGCGTTACAGACGTTTACAGAATTCACGCTCGTAGAGACGGTCAATTAGTACCTACACCGTCCCATATTCTAACGTTCTGTACACCACAACCTCCATCTTCAATTCAAGCAGCCTTCTATTTATTAAAAGTACGTCAATACATACCATCTCCATTACGTTGTTATAAATGTCAAAAGTTTGGACATTCACAGAACAACTGTAGCTTTGCCAGTCTCTGTGACAATTGCGGTCAACCTGTACACGAAGATATTCCATGCAAAAGGGTGTCACATTGCGTTAATTGCGACGGGACTCACTCTGCAAGATCTAGAGAATGTCCACAATACAAAGTGGAGTTCAAGATCCAAGAAATAAGAACTACTGAAAAAATTTCTTTTGCAGAGGCCAAGCGCAAATATCGCGAAACTGTTCCTTCTTTCACACGTTCCTTTGCAACCATTGCTGCCGTCCCTGTCGTTAAAGTAGACATGTCAACCCAGACATGTGACATGTCTACACAAACCGAAAATTCTCCATCGATATCTAAAGTTGTTGCCAAAAAAGTTATCAAAAATAAAAGTAAGAAAAGTTCAGCTAGTAGATCGAGGTCGCCAGTTAAAAAGGCGACTTCACCAGTCAAGTCTCTTGTTGAAAAGAGTAAACAATCTCCGGTAAAGAAAACTAAGGTGATCTTAAACCGGGATAATAGTCACACAATGACTATAACCAAAACTCGCATCGACCATAGCAGCAGTGCAGACTCTGCTATGGACGAAGACATCGCGCGACCTCCTCATCACCGTAGTGACGTGATGAGGAATAAAACGAGGTAGCTTTTATCTTCTTTATCTTAAAAATTCAATTTCTTACAGTGGAACATGAACGGTTTTTATATTCATTTCAGTGAATTGAAACTCCTCCTTAACGACCATAATGCTACTGCTATCAGTTTACAGGAAACACATTTGAAAGACACCAACACTCCGGTTCTTCGTGGTTTTACGATTTATCGTAAAGATAAACCATTCGTTGAACGTGCCAGTGGCGGAGTGGCAGTTTTAGTTCGAAACAATGTGTTTTCCGAAAATGTCCCATTACAATCTGACTTACAGGTCATCGCTGTCAGACTTTATGCGCCGAATCCGGTAACTTTGTGTTCAATGTAAATTCCTCCATCAGAACAACCGACACTTGCAACCATTGCGTCTGTTATAGACCAACTTCCACGCCCCTTTATCATCATGGGGGATTTTAATGCCCACAATCCCACTTGGGGTTCAAATCGTGTGGACGCTCGTGGAAGGCTAATGGAGACGTTGATTCTGAATAAAAACTTGGTCGTATTGAACACAGGTTCCAATACACATTTCTCGGCAGCTAATGGGACATTTTCAGCTATCGATCTTACTCTCTGCTCTTCTTCTATCGCCCCATCCTGTGAATGGGAAGTAAATGCCGATCTTTGTAGCAGTGACCATTTCCCAATCATTTGTCGGCTTCTTTCGTTCCATGTGGATGAAAGACGCTCCCCAAAGTGGATAATAAAAGAAGCCGATTGGTCACGGTTCCAAGAAGCGCTTGATATCGGCGAAATGAACTTTGGCAATGTTGATGCTGCTGTAGAGCATTTCACGGATGCGGTCATCGAGGCAGCTTTAGCTGCAGTCCCACGCACGTCAACAACACCGCGACGTGTGCCTGTTCCCTGGTGGAATCAGGCTTGTCGGGATGCCATCCGTGAACGTCGTAAAGCTCTCCGTAGCTTCAAAAATAATATGACGGATGAAAATCGTATTATTTTCATGCAAAAGCGTTCCATTGCCAGACGTATCATAGCAGAGAGTAAGAAGCAGTCATGGAGTGAGTTTGTTTCCACTGTAAGAAGTTCTACTCCCGCCCGCGAAGTATGGGAGAAAATTCGGAGGATCTCTGGCAAACAGAGTTTTAATTATATTTCTGGATTGGTAATGGGGAATGATATAATTACGGCGCCTGAAGAAGTCGCTGATCACATGGGTTCATGCTACGCAAAAGTCTCGAGTTCCGCAAACTACCTTGAGCGTTTTTCTGCTCAGAAAAATCAAGCAGAACAAGTTGCATTAAACTTTTCCTCCGAAAATGAGGAGAACTACAACGCACCTTTCTCCTCGTGGGAACTGCAATCGAGTTTGCATGATTGCCATGATACTTCTCCAGGATCCGACGATATTCATTACCAATTTTTGAAAAAGCTACCTCCTTCCGGATCGATATTCCTTCTCAAGATGTTTAATTTAATCTGGTACACCAATACGTTTCCTACCGCTTGGTGTAATTCTATTGTAGTGCCGTTGTTGAAGCCCGGTAAAGACCGGAAACAAGCATCAAGTTATCGTCCTGTCTCACTGACTAGCTGTTTATCAAAACTCCTCGAACGTATGATCAACCGACGATTGGTTTGGATTCTCGAATCCAGACGATTGATCACGAATGCCCAGTGTGGCTTTCGTAAGCACCGTTCAACTATAGATCATCTAGTCAGGTTAGAGTCCGCAATACAGGACGCTTTTCTTAACAAGCAGCACTTGGTAGCGGTCTTTTTCGACCTTGAAAAGGCTTACGACACTACATGGCGGTATGGAATACTCCGAACACTGCATAATTGGGGTATCAGAGGACATCTTGGGAATTTTATAAATAATTTTTTATTAGAGCGCTACTTTCAAGTCCGTATCGGCAACACTTTGTCTAGTGTCTTTGTACAGGAGAATGGTGTTCCACAGGGTTCGGTTCTTAGTGTCACCTTATTTTCCATCGCTATTAATGGCATAATTGACAGCATTCCGTCATCTGTAGAGTCATCGCTCTACGTTGACGACTTGGCGATCTACTGCTCGTCAAAGTACATTCGCACTGCACAACGTCACCTGCAGTTGGCCATTAATAGCATTCAAAACTGGACAACCAACAACGGGTTTAAATTTTCTGTGGGGAAAACCCAGTGTGTGCACTTTTGCCGCATTCGTAGTTGTTATCAAGAACCATTCTTATATCTATATGACACTTTGATTTCTGTACAAGACACTGCTCGATTTTTAGGACTCACTTTTGACCGGTCGTTGAATTGGAAGGCTCATTTTAATATTTTGAAGAGGAAGTCGATGTCTTCCCTGAATATTTTAAAAATTTTATCCAGTACCACGTGGGGTGCAGACCGTACGGTTTTGCTGCGAATTTATCGTGCAGTCGTACGGTCTAAATTGGATTACGGTAGCATCGTGTACGACTCAGCGCGTGAGTCGTACATCAGGACGTTAAACGCTGTTCATCACGCCGGAATCCGATTGTCAACCGGAGCGTTTCGATCGAGTCCTGTTGTTAGCATAGCCGCTGAATGCGGAGAGCCTCCGCTGAACATCCGGCGGAAACGCAATATGCTATCCTACGTATCTAAGCTCCGTAGTCAACCTGATCACCCAACTTACAGTTGCGTATTTCAACCTCGTTTTTCTTCTCTGTATAGACGGAGAAGAAATGCAACACGTCCTCTCGGTATCAGGTTGAATGTTCTTTTAGATGAACTTCACTTGGCGCTTCCTAGAACTCTTAAAGTAGGCCGTAATTCTGTGCCCCCGTGGCTTATTCCTCAGCCCGTCATCGATATGTCACTTTCCATTCATCCTCGAAATACAACAACTCCAGAGCTCTATCGCCAGCTTTTCCTGGCATGGCTGGATCAGAATCGAGACTACCGTTCCGTTTACACGGATGGCTCGAAGTCTCTCAACCGAGTTGGTTGCGCGTTTGTCACCGATAACGCCAGTGTTGGATACAGGTTGTCTCAAGAGTGCAGTATTTTTACTGCAGAGTTATATGCAATTTTGCAGGCCTTGAGACATGTGCACGGTCCACACAAATATGTTATTTGCAGCGACTCTTTGAGTGCTCTTCAGGCATTGCAGCGTTCCTATCCCAGCCACCCTCTTATTTGTTTAATTCAGGACAAATTGTACACTTTGAAAAGAGGTGGAACCACTGTCCGGTTTTGTTGGGTTCCCGGCCACATGTGAATCGCTGGCAATGAACTAGCTGACACTGCAGCTAAGGACGCTGCAAATAACGGTCAGAGTGTATTTTGCGTTATCGGTGACGACCTCAAGAGCGTACTGATTTCAGCCGTTCAGCAGCTCTGGAAGGATGAATGGAGTGCTGTCGATGAAAACAAATTAAAATTTATAAAATCTACAGTTGACCCATGGTTCACATCTTGCCGTCCCTCCAGGTGGGAGGAAGTGGTTCTTACACGGCTACGCATCGGTTTACTGTAGACTAACCCATGGCTTTTTAATGGCTCGGGAGGACCCGCCCCTCTGTGAGACGTGTGACACTCGTGTTACCGTTTCGCATATTTTAATAGAGTGTGTCCAGTTTAGGGACACACGACAGCAGATCGGATTGTCAGGTGATCTGTCGGTTGTTTTAGGAAATGATCCTGACAATGTCGATCTGCTGTTTCGATTTTTAAAAGAAACCGGTCTTGACCGGTTTATTTGATTTTATTTATTTGTATACATTTAGGCCCATTTACAGCCTAAATGGTTTTTTCTTTATATGACACATTGTATTTGTACCTATTATGATTTTATGTTGTTGTGTGTCAACTTTTGATTTTGTATTGATTTTGCTTTGGTTTTATTGTTTTTGCTTTTCTTTTGTTTAATTTTTTTTTTAGACGCTAATGACCTCTGTTGTCGAGCGTCTATAATCTACAATTCATTCATTCTATTATTATAGGCTGAGTTCGTAGTCAGAGAAAGCTGAAATATGGTATGCAGGATAGGTTTCACGTACAAGTAACGAGGAAATTCAAACATGTGTGATATTCCCCCTCCAACCCCTAAAAGGGGGTATTGCAGATTTCTATAGGTCCTTAGTCAGAGAAAGCTGAAATTTGGTATGCAGGCTGGGCTTCGCGTACAAGTAACGAGAAAGTTAACAAATCTATGTTTTTCCTCCTCCAACCCCTAAAAGGGGGTGTTGCAGATTTCTATAGTTCCTTAGTCAGAGAAAGCTGAAATTTGGTATGCAGACTGGGTTTCACGTACAAGTAATGAGATAATTCAAATATTTGTGATTTTCCCTTTCAAACCTTACAAAAAGAACTGAGATCCCATCAAAAATATTCTTGTAAAGAAAAAAAAATGCCAAGTCTCGCAACACTTTCGCCGTAAAAAGTTTTGAGATCCCAAAAAGTACCAAGTCAGCCATTCTATTACCTTTGCCTATGAAGTTAGCAAATTACTCGATAGGTGTCTTAAAACTACACAGGTAAAATAAAGAATAATTTATAAATAATATTTTATGACTGTAAACTTGTAGGACCTTTTGAACTTGGCAATCACGTGGCATAGGTGGACTGTGATGAGTTATTGTTTTTATTAGAACTTTATCGCACGGTATCATATATCCTGATGCCACGTGATTGCCAAGTTCAAAAGGTACTACAAGTTTACAGTCAAAAAATATTATTTATAAATTATTCTTTATTTTACCTGTGTAGTTTTAAGACACATATCGAGTAATTTGCTAACTTCATAGTCAAAGGTAATAGAATGGCTGACTTGGTACTTTTCGGGATCTCAAAACTTTTTACGGCGAAAGTGTTGCGAGACTTGGCATTTTTTTTCTTTACAAGAATATTTTTGATGGGATTTTTATGTTTTTATTTTAGATTCAATTATTTTTATTTTACTTGCCGTTGTATGCACCTTGTTACTATAGGTACCATTAAAGCGTGATAGAAAGAGATAGAACAACATCTATATTCTCTCTATCTCTATCTTTTGCATTATCACTTTTTTGGGTGGCTTCCCTACTCTAGTTATGGTATCTCTATAGTTTTATGTCAAGTAAAATAAAAATAATTGAAACTAAAATAAAAACACTAAAATAACTCTATATAAATACGTGGTAGGCACGAAGCCTATTAAAAATGGACCCAATCGGACCATTTTACGGGTGGTTTTTAAGGGTTCCAAAATGTTTTTGCGTCTAAAAGTACCGAAAAAATGTTCATAATCGTTTCAAAATTGAAATTTAACCATTTAGTAAATATTAAAATATGCTGCTAAAATTTAAAAATAATCGGCCCAACAAATTTTCTGAATACACTAGTTTGAGGATACGAATTTACTTAATATATACTGAAGGGTGTATTTAATTGGGTGCAGATATTGTACTGACAAAATCCATACCTTATATTAAAATTTAGAAAAATTTAATTATTTTAAGTGATGTATTAAGGGGTTACATTTTTTATTTTCTCCAAAAACAAACTTAAGTTCACATAATAACGCCACAATTGTATTAGCAAATAACTATATTGTCGGCAGCGTTGGGCACTGCGACCCAAGTTTTTTTTAAATGTATTGAAAACTCTCGCATGTACTAGAATCAGTATTGTGTTAGTATAATAGGGAAAAAATTACTAGTGTGCACTATGCTGTAACTGCACGATGCTTTGGAATTACAATTTTATTTACTTAGATACATAAGTAATTGAGTAAAACATCTTTACTTTCATCGACTGTTTATAAATTATTATAATTCAATATAATATAGACGGCCAATTCGAACAAAAAAAATTATAATATATTTAAATGCTCGACTGTTTACAAAGTTAAAAAAAAACTGTTAGGGTCCCATGCATTTTAAATTGAAAAAAAAAGCGTAGTATATGACAATAATTCATTTGTAATGAAATTGTAAAACCTTTTTGTCATCTCTAATCCGCAATTATACCTGCAACGTATAGAGGAGGAAAAGATAAAACTGTGCAAATATAAATTTCAACCTTATTACAAACATTACGTCGGTGCTGATGATGACAAAAATGGTTATAGTATGAAAGTTATGCACACGCTAGTTTTCCCGAGATCTACGAGACTCATGGCCATTTAAAGGGATTTATACATATACCCTGTCATATCTTTGCTTACATATTATATGTGATATAGAACGTGAGTAATGCTCACGTGTGCTCGTGACAAAGGTGCATCAAGATCGTCTAGCTAAAGCACTGTTCAAAATGACGTTACTTTTTGTTACGGACTGCATTACCAGAATGAAAAAAAAATCGCGTATGCTGTGTCGGGGACACAAATAGGGTTTCCAGAAGGCCGGGATACCAGAAAAGTCCCTTAATTTTTCGACTTGTCTCGTATCAAGAATTTAAGTCTTCTGTCCCGAAAATGGTTCTGAAATCGGAACAACTAAACAAAAACGGTCTAGTGCGTGTGGTATTCACGCTACGAAGGTTCCGTACCATAATTAAATTAGATATATATATTCTGTGAAAATATCAACCGTTTTTTGTGTGGGGACCCCCTTTAATTTTTACTTTTTGTGATTTTTCCCTTTACTTGTGCTGCGAGACCTTGCTTTTTGCTAAATTTCATGATTCTAGGTCAACAGGAAGTACGCTATAGGTTTTGATGAGTGAGTTTGCGAATATTAAAATAGGTATAAAACCCCCTTTAATTTTTACTTTATGATATTTTCGGATTTTTCCCTTTACTTATGCTGTGAGATCTTGCTTTTTGCCAAATTTGCAATGTCCTTGGTGCCCAACACAACACATGGCACGATTTGAATATTTTTGAATTAGAAACAACCGTTCAACACTTGCACACATTCTCCACAAAGTTACACCGTAATTTAAAATGCTCTAAAAATGTGAGTAGTAGTAACATTTGTTGTTTCGAAGTTTGTTAATTGTAAGTGGAGAAAAAAATGTGTTGGGATATGTCATTGTCCATATTTAGTTTTAGTTTGTCCGATATGAATCAATCTTGTATTGTGGTTAGATGCAATTCTTGTTTAATAAGAAAATTATCCTTCAAAACACTGGACTCTGAAAGTAAGAAAAATGGTTTTATCGGTAAATAATACAAGTTTATCGGGATGACAGTAAGTTGTGATTCAAATCGTTAACATACATTAGAAGGGCCAAGGATAGAGCCCTGAGGTACTCTAATAACAAGTCTGAACTATAATTTCCAATTACTACTTTCTGCCTTCTGGTACTTAGGTAGGTTTGCATTAAGATTGAGTGTATATCCTTGTATGCCATAATGATGCATAAATATATTTAGTATTTCTATTAATGTATATTTTACTGAAGTGATGGATATTTTATTTTTTAATAACCTTTATGAAAATTTCGGCTACGTTAGATTTCCGCCCACATTCCGAACAAATTCGGACATGTGGCAACCCCACTTCCAAGGTAAATACTTCGTCGTCACTAGAGGAATTCATTTTGTTCTTAACTCTAATATTTAAAACTTACAAATTACAAAAAGTATTAATATGCCACCAAAAACATACAAGTGAAAAAAGGAGGGTGCTAAGTTTTCAGTTGGCAAGTTTTCACGCACGAGTCATTTATTTATAATATAAAACATGAAAACTTGGTACCCACTTAGATTTCGTTTCTTTTTTGTACCGAACTTAGCCCTTTTTTCACATTTAAGTTTTTGGTGGGATTGACTTTGTAGCCTCATGAATAAGCGCACATTCTATTTGTAAATAGGCGAGTGTGAATGGCGCCCATCTTAACATTGTTAGTAATGTTACGTCCTTCAACATTAAGTTGTGTTATGAAGAAAGAGCAATTCAGGAGGCACGTTTTACTGTGAGGCTTTACTCTGAAAGCCACTTGAATGTGCACATACTGACGTGTACATATTTTTCTTTAACCTTCATATAGTTGTAACATTTGTTTTTTTCGGAACTGAATATTTAGAAAAATTTGTACCAAGGATTTTTCTACATGCTTTTCAAATATATAGGAAGTTTTTACGCGGGCTTCAGTGGCGTGAACATCGAGTAGGTCCGCAGATGCGCTAGCGTTAATGTCCTCTATAGTCTATTCATTTTCAAGATAAAGTATTACATGTGCGTGATCAGCACCTGCACGTGTCCCTTTATTTCTTGACTTGTGATTGGTCGCTTGGGAGAATCGAACCGCAGTACGATGTTAATTTTCGACAAATGTACTGGACCGTATTTATTTATTTTGTTGTAAGCTGTAGGTAAGTGACACTGTTGTAAAAATGGCAGTTTTAGTCTTTCAGAGTTCTATGTTTTCATAGCAACAACTCATCATTAATAAACAGTGTGAAAATAATAACATATTCTCTAACATCAACATCTATCCCAAACAGTGATCACGTACTCGCCGCATGCATTTGTTTACATTTACTTCGTCTTGAAAATGAATAGACTGGACGGAAAGCTTGATTCATCTCCAGCAGGGTATTAATATTCCGTTGTTTTAGTTTGGGTGTCAACTGAGAGTATATACCAAGTTTCATTAAAATCGGTTAAGTCATTTTCAAGAGAAGCCTGGTTCAAATATAGGCAAACAGAAGTAGAAACAGATTCTGGAAAAGCGTTTTACCATCTAGGTACTAATATACTAATACTAATATATAATATAGTTATATTGACTGGAATAATTATTAATTATGTAAAAATGCACGGTGAATTCGAATAGCAACTAGTTTCCCTATTGGATGCTTCCGATTCACAAAAAAAAAAACAATGTTACGACGATTAACGAAAGACAATTACCTTACTACACTATCTAAGATCGTTTACTGAAGGTTTTTATTCTTTCACTCAACGGTAACAGAAGATTAAATCGTTTTGATATAATAAGTATAAGTGGTGTGGAAAAGTTAATTAAAAAACGCAAAGAAAATTCCGATGCCATACTGTATTGACATTTGTCTAAGAATAAAATTTTATTTTTTGTTATATCAGTATCGAAATAAAATATCGATAATTAAATAATGTTTCCAGCTCTATCTTGTATCTTATTAACATATTTCCATAATATGGCACATACAGTATAGGCGTCGGTCGGATGGCGGGACCTAGGGGTCGGATTAAAATTTCTCGACGTTTCATAGCCTCCTGAACAATTTGGAAACATTTTTGGAAATGTCTATTTATATATTATTATGTACATATTATAATATACAGGCTGAGTTACTAAGAATGTCTCAGGCGATATCTCATTTATTATGAGCATTAGGAAAAAAGTTTTAAATAAAAGTTGGATTGGAATAAGAGCACTATACTCTAAAATTATTTTTAGTTATACAGGGTGTACGATGTAGTCATGGTACAACTGACTTGTATTTTTATACAAAGAATACCCTGTATATTTTCAGGCCATCTCATTGTCCATTCGGAGGCCTCCATAAAATGGTGCCATGTTTGAAATTCGGTTGCGACCTTGCCAAAATATTCAACTTTTTCTGCAAAATTCGGCATTTTCGTTATCTACTACTAAAATACACACCAACCACATTTTTCAAGTTGAGTCAATTTTTACGTGTCAAGTTTAGTCCATAGCATGTGCTACCCTCCAGATACTTCAGAGTTAAATTTAATTATACAGAGTGTTAGTGGCAATAATTGGAAAATGCATAACTTTAACTTACCTTAAGTCAATGTTTGTAAGTAGCACACCCTGTATATCTTTAGGTGTAAATAGAGTTCGGTTTCCTCTACACATTTTATACCTTAAAATATACAGGGTATGCTACTTAAATTTTTTTAAGTAGCACACCCTGTATATTTACTATTGGCAGAAGTGTGTAAGATCGAAAAACTGATATCTTTTCCCTAATGTTTTACTTTTATTTCATTTTTAAAATAAAAGTCAAGCATTTTAACATTTGAAAACAGTCGTTATTCTTTTCACGCCAAAAACATTTTATACATTAATCTTTGAAGCAAACCATTTTTCATACATTTGTTAAACCATTTACTCATTATGATGTTATATATTATTTGACTTCAAAATAGTGCGGAAAATAACTTTATTCGGCCAAATACATCAGATTAAAAACATCCTATTGGAATCTGTCAATTTGGCATAGGTATGACATCTGGTGGTAGAAAATTTTACATGGATAAGGGAAAAATTTACATGCTAACAGTGTAAATTTATCGGGAATTTGTTTATTACAAAAATAAAACAAGTAAAATAAACGAAAAGTTTATCAAAAATGCAATCCGCGACGTTTTCTAATATCATGTTATCTGCAGCTATTGCACTATAAAACTTACTTCACAGCAAATTATTTTCTAGTGAAATGTGAAGAAACTGTATTTATGAAAGAAAAAAATATTTTATATTAATAATAAGATGTACTTATTATCATACTGTACTACAATAGTTAAATCACTGATGACTGACAAATTTAGCATTAACGATATTATGTATACAATTATTTTGAGGTTAGAAACTTACTTATTACAATATAATAATATTGCAGTTTATGTTTACATTATTCACCTAATCCAGCCGTAATGGAGCATTGAACGGATTATTAATTTCGTGGAGATTTTCTTTTAATTTTGGTGTTTTTAAGCAATATGTCGTAAAACTCACTACTTTTGACAGATCCTATTTATCTTTATTTTTCCCACATCTTATAATACATATATCCGGCTTTGAGAATCCGTTCTCCTTCAATGAAACTCCTTTGTTTAGGATTCGTACTGGCCCAATTATAAATTTGACTTATATTTATCATTTCTAATCACATTGAAAAACACTCGATTGCACGCTAAACTATACCCCGTATTGTGTTCGCATAGTAGAAATGATTTCCCGGGGTCAGGGCTGAAAACTTAAAAACAAATAATCGCCATCTGTTCTTGTTGCACTCACTCTACTCAAATAGATAGGTGATAAAAATTAAATATTTCAAACAGCTATATAATGTGATATTATCATATTACTTTTCATTATTTCATAATGAGTGTGGTTACCGGGAGATCAGTGACTCCTGTTATTGTGTAGCTAGCTATGGGTACTTTGTGAATTTTAATTGTTAAGCTTAGTTTTTCGTGCCAACGGAAAAATTTGAATCATTATTATTTTTTCTCCTACCTAGGCCGAAAGTTCGTACTTTCGTCCCTGCCAAGCGGGAACAAAGTAGCTCTTTATTCCCGTGGTACGGACAAGTGCGCGTGCGCAATAGTACTAATGCCGGCTCTCACGCACCTACTTCTGTCTCCTACACATTAAAATTATTTCCTTTAAAATTATTTTTTAATAATTTTAATTATAAAATAAAATAAAAATACTATTGTTCACGCTCCGAATTATTCTTTCTCAATCCCATTTCCAAATGGTTTCAATTCGGAAATAATTATTATTATTTTCCCTCTTCAAGGTTTTGATAAATGTTTTATTTAATTAATAATTTTGTATAACACATTCCAAGTGTTATCCGGTAAAGTATTAATTTTATTAATCTATTTGATAAGCATGTTCAACTATTTTCTGCCACGCAGGTAATTTTGTAGATATTTATTTGATTGCTCAATTTTTCCTTTTGCGCTTCTAAGTTCCCACTAAGGGAATAAATTCCAAACTACCTTTTTAATATTATATTTAGAATTAAGTTGTACAAATCTTAAATATTAACCTAAAATTTCTTTAAAATTTAATAAATAATGTTAAAGATTATTTGTTTTCTTTTCTTGGGAAAACATTTGTATTAGGATAAGCACTGAGAGAATTTTCTGGGATGTTTTTTAATAAACACAGTAGGGCCCAACACTTTTCTCTCTGTGTGAACATCCCGATCCAAAAGCTTTCCCGATACTTTCCTATCTCTTTCCCTTTCCAGGTGAGACGTCGATCTACCATTCAAGAAATTCCACTGCGATTGTTATAATAGTATAGTATAGCCATCTATGAAAAATACTATGAAAATGCTAACTAATACCAACATATAGTGTTTAGTTGGTGTTTCGATTGAGTGAAACGAATATTTTTGTGGATATGTTAGTTAAATGCCATTTGATTTTCAACTGAATTTTATTTAAAATGCATAAAATAAAACGAATTTGTACAAAAAGAAAATTACATAATAGGTTAAAATAAAATGATTCTTGTATAATAATTATTTGAAATTTATAAACTAAATAATGCAGGGCTGTAATGCACGTGTTGTGAACAGTTGGTGTTTACGCACAATAAGAATGTTCAATCATTAAGTTTCACTTTAGACGCGTGAAATTTTCACGTACCCAGTTTCATTTTTACACGTTTTTTTCATGAGACGTAGTAGTTTCCGACATGCAGCGAAAGTGAAAAACCATAGTCTTTATCTGAATGATCAAATCGATTGGTGGCGTTAAAAGAAAACACATTTATTTTGGACATGGTAGAATTCTGAGTAAAAGCGACGAGGCGTGGAAATAGAGGGAATAAGGTAAGCACGCGTGTGTCAGTTTAAACGCGTTATATTGGCAGACAGTTTTATGGTGAGATGCCGCTTTTCCTCTTGTCAACTGTCATCACCATCCTATTCTCATAAAAGATCACCACCATCCGCATTCTGCTCTTCTACATAACACATACACACTAGCACTAACGCACTTACACTCGCACATTACCTCCTCTCGTTCTCTGTCTCTTCAACCATGACATCATATACAAACGTTCAATATACTATGTATTTATATAGAGCATGCGGGGCTTTGTATCTCCATTTTTATTTACAGACTGTTTTGCTATTCGAAACTAGAAAAAACTTGTTGAGAGTATCGAAAGCTTAGAACATTTACCTATGGAATGTGAAACTAGCTACTCAAACTGTAGTGAACATCGATGTGTCTCCCTCGTGTCGTTAGGTCTCGTATGCGCACGCGCAACAGAACACTACCTGCCAAGACCTATTAACGACACGGTGAAGCAATGGCGGCCAAGCTAACTAAAACTTTTAAATATTGTAACAAAACTGTTTTGAATTTGGCGGAATAAAATTATTTATTTCAATAATCAAAATATGTAAACGACAATATACAATAATTTATTAACAATGAAAAGTCAATTTCAATATACAACACTGTTTACACAATCAGTATTTCTCAAACAAAGTGAAACCACTTCAATAGCACAGATTTATTTTTCAACTGTACGCGCTGTCCGTTGACCGTTGTTCGCTGTGTGACTGCTGTACTTATATATCGGAAGCAGTTTGACCCCCCCACGCTCGCCGCGCTTTCTGGAACATTCTCGTATCTTCGCGTATCTGCCACGCCTACACATTATTACAACAAACAGACAACCGCTGCACTCTCGAATGTTCTGTTGAAAACAGTGGCGTAGCATCTGGGATTTTGTTACAATATAATAGTGTTTTGCTATGGAAACGCCATGTAAACAATGGTTGGAAATTACAACTTTTTCACAAGCTCCGTAGTCAACCTGATAACCCAACTTACAATTGCGTTTTTCAACCTCGTTTTTCTTCTCTGTATAGACGGAGAAGAAATGCAACACGTCCTCTCGGTATCAGGTTGACTCTTCTCTTAGATGAACTTCATTTGGCGCTTCCAAAAACTCTTAAAGTCGGCCGTAATTCTGTGCCCCCGTGGTTAATTCCGCAGCCCGTCATCGACATGTCACTTTCCATTCATCCGCGAAGTACGACAACGCCAGAGCTTTATCGCCAGCTTTTTCTGGCGTGGCTGGATCAGAATCGAGACTATCGGTCCGTTTACACGGATGGCTCGAAGTCTCTCGACCGAGTAGGTTGCGTGTTCGTCACCAATAACGACAGTGTTGAATACAAGTTGTCTCAAGAGTGCAGTTTTTTAATGCCGAGTTATATGCAATTTTGCAGGCCTTGAGACATGTTCACGGCCCGCACAAATATGTTATTTGCAGCGTCTCTTTGAGTGCTCTACAGGCATTGCAGCGTTCCTATCCCAGCCACCCTCTTATTTGTTTAATTCAGGACAAATTGTACACTTTGAAAAGAGGTGGAACCACTGTCCGGTTTTGTTGGGTTCCCGGCCACATGGGAATCGCTGGCAATGAACTAGCTGACACTGCAGCTAAGGACGCTGCAAATAACGGTCAGAGTGTATTTTGCGTTATCGGTGACGACCTCAAGAGCGTACTGATTTCAGCCGTTCAGCAGCTCTGGAAGGATGAATGGAGTGCTGTCGATGAAAACAAATTAAAATTTATAAAATCTACAGTTGACCCATGGTTCACATCTTTCCGTCCCTCCAGGTGGGAGGAAGTGGTCCTTACACGGCTGCGCATAGGTCACTGTAGACTTACACATGGTTTTTTGATGGCTCGTGAGGAACCGCCCCTCTGTGAAACGTGTGACACTCGTGTTACCGTTTCGCATATTTTAATAGAGTGTGTCCAGTTTAGGGACACACGACAGCAGATCGGATTGTCAGGTGATCTGTCGGTTGTTTTAGGAAATGATCCTGACAATGTCGATCTGCTGTTTCGATTTTTAAAAGAAACCGGTCTCGACCGGTTTATTTGATTTTATTTATTTGTATACATTTAGGCCCTTTTACAGCCTAAATGGTTTTTTCTTTATATCACTACATTATTTTATATGACACATTGTATTTGTAGCTATTAGATTTTATTTTGTTGTATGTCAACTTTTGTTTTTGTATTGATTTTGCTTTGGTTTTATTGTTTTTGGTTTTCTTTTGTTTACTTTTTTATTTTTAGACGCTAATGACCTCTGTTGTCGAGCGTCTATAATCTACCATTCATTCATACAGGCATTGCAGCGTTCCTATCCCAGCCACCCTCTTATTTGTTTAATTCAGGACAAATTATACTCTTTGAAAAGCGGTGGAACCACCGTCCAGTTTTGTTGGCTTCCCGGCCATATGGGAATCGCTGGCATTGAATTAGCTGACACTGCAGCTAAAGACGCTGCAAATAACGATCAGAATGTGTTTTGCGTTATTGGTGACGACCTTAAGAATTTACTGATTTCGGCCGTCCAACAGCTCTGGAAAGATGAATGGAGTGCTGTCGAGGAAAACAAGTTAATAGCTATAAAATCTACAGTTGACCCATGGCTCACATCTTGCCGTCCCTCCAGGTGGGAGGAAGTGGTTCTTACACGGCTACGCATCGGTCACTGTAGATTAAGTCATGGTGTTTTAATGGCTCGTGAGGAACCGCCCCTTTGTGAGACGTGTGACACTCGTGTTACCGTTTCGCATATTTTAATAGAGTGTGTCCAGTTTAGTGACACACGACAGCAGATCGGATTGTCAGGTGATCTGTCGGTTGTTTTAGAAAATGATCCTGACAATGTCGATCTGCTGTTTCGATTTTTAAAGGAAACGGGTCTTGACCGGTTTATTTGATTTTATTTATTTGTATACATTTAGGCCCCTTTACAGCCTTAATGATTTTTTCTTTATGTCTTATTACATTATATTGTAGCAAAAACCCAGGTGATACGCCACTGGCGACAATCGAAGCATCGAGAACAAATAACAATGTGTAGGCGTGGCATTATATCGAAGACACAGGTAATCGCCAGAATGATCTGGAAAGTGCGCGCGCGCGGTGGGGGTCAAGCTGCCACCACTATATAAGCAAGAATAGTCACAGGAACAGGAAATTAGACAACGAGTGACCGTTGAAATAAATACAGTGCTATTGAAGTGTTTTCACTTTGTTTGAGAAATACTGATCGTGTAAGCAGTGTTGACTGTTGAAATTGACTTTTTATTGTTTCAAATTATTGTATATTGTTGTTCACATTTTTTAATTATTGAAATAAATAATTTATTCCACCCGCGTAAGAAAACAGTTTTGTTACAATATTATATGACACATTTTATTTGTACTTATAATGATTTTATTTTGTTGTGCATCAAATTTTGATTTTGCTTTGATTTTATTAAGGATAATTAAGAGCACTGTGGTTTAATTTAATAATAAAGAGTTTAGTCACGTCTAACCACAATAATTTTATTAATGAATGTACATTTCAAGAGCTATGCTCCCATCTTCAGCAAATACTAAACTAGTATTAGTATTTGCTGAAGATGGGAGCATAGCTCTTGAAATGTACATTCATTAATAAAATTATTGTGGTTAGACGTGACTAAACTCTTTATTATTTGATTTTATTGTTTTTGCTTTTCTTTTGTTTACATTTTTTATTTTCAGACGCTAATGTCCTCTGTTGTCGAGCGTCTATAATCTACAATTCAATCATTTGACAGATTATTTTTTTATTAATTTTTCGATTACTTGTTTTTGAGTGTAAATAATACGAATCGCATTCGTTTTCGAATTGATACAAAATTGTGAGGTATTATTTTATCAAAAAATGTAAAACATCTAGATACTTCATTTTATGTTAAAATGTAAAATTCGTGGCTATTTAAAAGTATAGTATAAGTTATTTGAATTTCCCGCTTTTTTAACGTTGGGCCACGTCCAGTGTGGCAAAACAGTTGAAAGATGTTGGGATCACTCGTTTTATATTGCTACTATGGGAAAAGGAGGTGTAACTAGCTGTCCATCTCTATATAAGTCTATGGTGAGACTCCGTAGTCGAAATTTATGCTTGTGAATAAAAAGGTTTTTTTTTTAAATTATGCGTTTACAAATTAAAAACAATTTCTGTTTTCCAGATAGGTACCTACATAAACGAATACTCAACAAATTAAAATATAATCAACTTAGGTAATTTCTTCTTGATTTGAGATTCTGAAACTCTTCACAATTTATTAACATTAATTAAGTAGACGAATATTAAATTAACTTCATTTAATTTTATATTCCTGAGTGACAAGTTTCACGTTTTATATTTTAATTTGGGGGCTGCTTTAGAACGTAAACACGATACAGTCTGTGGCATCCAAACAATATAAACTTCCTCATTTTAATATTCGAATAAAATTCTTATTGAGAAAAACATATTTTTATTATACTAAGTTACATTTGATTCTTTGGGAGTCTATATCCCAAAGAATCAAATGTAACTTAGTATAATAAAAATATGTTCAACTACGTCTTCTAAAATCTTAATCGCCCTATCAACTTCCACGCAACTTTCAATTCTGAATGTAAAATTGTACATCAACCGGTGTAGCAAATCTCCATCTATTCCTACAATTTCTTCACGAATGCAGTCTTTCAGCTCCTCGACTGTTGCAAGGCGATTTGCAGAAATCTTTTCTTTCAAATACCCACATAGGAAAAAATTGGGTGCCATTAGTGGCGAACCCACCCCATAATGGTTTTCCACGCTTGGCACATCATCCCTATTATTGTTATCGAATTGCCGTCGATATGCACGCCAAACTTCTTCTAATAAACCAGTTTTAATGTAGATGTCCAAGGAAAACACACGTTGTTGGACTGGGTAATCAATAATATTGCAAAAATATAGTAAATTTGCCAAATATGTGTAACTGTTTCTTTTTCATATAAAAATAGCAAAAAAAAAATTAAACTACTTTGTGACGCGCAAATTAGCTAAATGTACATTGATATGAATCCCAAAGACTACAAATCATGGCCTACAAAAAAAAAATCAGTACTTCGTTCAAATTTTAGTCAAAACACCTACTTATATCAAAATGGGTAGTCTACTGCACTCTAGCCGAGACCCGAGCGCGAATGTGTGGAAGACACGCTCGTGTCGGTTCGCTGTGTCTTGCCTCGCCTCGGCAGCGCTCCGTGTCTTGTCGGTTTTTTGAGGCCGATTCAAAGGATACGAGCCATCTACACTCTTACGTTATCTTGCGGCTTTGCATACTATTTAAATTGCATCATCAGTTAAATTTAAATCTACAGAACGGTAATTTCGACGACGTCCATGTTGGTCTGTTGTAGAAAGTAAACCTACTGCGTTATTCGAGAGTGTGGAGATGTGGATGGTAGCGATCGGGGTTCCTTGCCTCCCGCAAGAGTGAAGTGCCGGCATAATATTGGGAAATGTAATGCAAAATTCTGCACCTATTGATTTCTTTGCACTTTTGTTATTCTGACACCCTGTAAGTTACCTTTTGACACATATGTCATATTATATGATCAAATAGTATGAAGTCACAGTTTGTTTAAATTCTAAGGACTTGAAGGATAATCCAGGATTGTCTAGACATATGAAAACGATATTGATATTTTGCTAACGGATTTATCGAGTTGTGCTTATAGTATTTGTATTTATTATAGCTATTATAACTACGGAAAAGATATTTGGTGTTATAAAATTTTTCAATAGGGTATTTTCACGGATTTTTTTGTGTTAATAGAGCAGTGAATTCCTATTCTCACTAAATTGTCCTAAGTAAAGTTACTGCAATTTTAGGGTTATTATGAGAAAAACAGCCAATTACATAATATTATTTTGCAAAGTTAGAAAAAGTCATTTTTTATTAACCTATGTCACCATCGGAAAAAAATATTTATTTTTGCATTTATAAAAGAACTCGTATGATTACCGCACTCGCCTTCGGCTCGCGCGGTAAACATACGCTCGTTCTGATATAAATGCAACATAACCTTATATATAGACTCGTATCGCAAAATCGCGACAGTCATATAATCCGTCACTTAAGCTACTAGTTGCATAAATTACTATTAATACACAACAAAATGAAACTGTTTTAACGGTTTAGGTTTCTATCCTTGCTAATTGGGTTTTTAAACAAAACCATTTTTTGGCACAGATGGAAAGATCATACTACTTTCATAGCAAAAAGCTATATTTAAGCTAAGTTCCGATGACCCACCGACAGGTTTCGAGCGCGCGTGTCGGCAAAATGTTATGTAGGGAGAAGGTGGTATTATGGAACCCTGCCGGTAATATGGAACCCCTGCTTAATATTGAGTCGGTAGTGACATCTACCTTCTAGATACCTAAATATCAATTGCTAATCACAAATCAAGTTGTGTGAGAAATTGCAGCGCATAGAACGCGGTACAAGTTCAACAGTGTGAGATTCTGTGTATAACTAAAAAACAATATTTTATTAGTGTATTTGCCATATGGCACATACACTATTGGCGTCGGTCGGATGGCGGGACCTAGGGGTCGGACCAAAATTTCTCGACGTTTCATAGCCTCCTGAACAATTTGGCACCATTTTTAAAAATGTTTATTATATATATATATATATATATATATATATATATATATATATGTGTGTGTGTGTGTGTGTGTGTGTGTGTGTGTGTGTGTGTGTGTGTGTGTGTGTTCGCGGCATAACTCTCGAAAGACTTAATTGATTTGAACGAAATTTGGTACACACGTTGGAATCCATCACCGCACGGGACCTATTTAAAATGGGCCCAATCGGACTATTTTAAGGGTGGTTTTTAGGGGTTGAAAAATGTTTTTGGGCCCGAAAATGCCGAAAAAGTTCTCAGAATCGTTTCAAAATTGAAATTTAACCTTTTAGTAACGATTAAAATGTGCTGCCAAAATTTTTATAAAATCGGCCCGACAGGACCGGACTTACAAATTTTATGAAAACACTAGTTTGCGGATAGTGCTTTACATACTGAAGGGTGTATTTAATTTGGTACCGAGGTTGCACTGATAAAAATATTGAAATTAAGAAAAATAATATTATTTTAAGGGATGTATTAAGGGGTTAAATTTTTTATTTTGTTCAAAAACAAACTTAAGTTCACATAATAAAGCCACAAGGCCTGAATTAGCAAAATACACTATATTGTCGGCAGGGTTTTGGCACTGCGACCCGAGTTTTCTGTGTTATTTAATGTCAACATACAGGTGAGTTAGAGTCCAATTACTCTTAGAATGGTACCGATACGTCATCAATGTATTGACGTCAATCATCAAAAGGCCACCTAAAAAGGGGGGAAAACAAAAAAATAACTTTTTTTTGTTTTGTTTTTTTTTTTCATTTTTTTCAGTAACCCTTTGCACACTACGCCATTGGGTCAGGTAGGCGGCGTACAGATAAATAGACATTTTCTGTCAATGACGTAGCGCTATCATTCTTAGAGTAATCGGATTATACATGCGATTCTTCGATGTTTGATAATTTTACCAGCTAAAATACTGCCTTTTTGTCAAGGGGTTTTCAAGGGGTTCCATATTACCAGTACAGTTTCTCGAATATCTAGTTTTGATTTTTTTACAAGAACTGCTTGTAACATGTAAAAATATCGCTGTATTCTAAATTCGTTCACATATATGCAAACTAAATATGTCTTGACCCTACTAATGAAAAAATTCACAAATTTCGCAATCCTTGCAACCATCGAGGACATTGGAAATGATAACAGCATATATGAAACATAATTAACTGTTTATTATACACACAATATTTATCAATGCACTGTTTAGTTTTGTCAGGAATAACCCTATTATTCTTCTGTTATATACGCGTTCACTTTTGCATGATTACTTAAGTTTTAAATGGATTTTTCTACAGTATTTATTAACATTTGCTCAAAAATAACACCGCAGATCGTCGCAAATACCTCTCTATTAACTAGACATGATATAAAACACATTTCGAAAAAATTGCACTTATTCAATTTTGCATGATTGCTCCTCACTTGATCGCGACACCGTTGTCTTTTGGCCTTGAACGAAAACTCGTAACTCTGCCCCCATATACGAACATAAACATTTCCAATGTTAAAAATCCATAAATATTAGTAAAACTCTTCCAGTTACCGAAGGAAAACAAAGTGGGGTTCCATATTACCATCTTCTCCATGGTTTTTCTTAGTATATAGTTTTTAGATTTATAAATTTTAAGAGTATTTATACAAATACGAGCTGTTGATAGCAAGTACTTGCAAAGAACATTACGACGTTACAAACGTTCCTAGCGCGTTTTGTACTGACGTGATATTTTTAAAATTATTATTTTTAATTATCTATGGCTTAAAAATCTTTTTTTAGGTCTTGATATTATTTATGATTATTAAAAAAATATATAGGTATATTTTTATTCAAAAACCCAATTAGGAAAATTTTCCATTTCTTTTGAAAGTAAAATTGAGTGAATCGATAATGTTACTGGTTATACCTACAACTTGATGTGTCTGAGTGAAGTACTGTTGGTAAAATAAGAAGGGAAAATCCTATTGTAGTCAAACATAATACGGTTTGATATTCAGTACAGTAAGCAATACCAATAACTTTTGAAGTCCGCAGAACAGGACGATCGACAAGCCTAAAGTATTAAATCGGAATCCCAAATCAGTGACGTAGTCAAAGAATTAAGTCTGGGATTCAAAAATCTCAGTCCGCAAATTCTCTCACTGCTAGTGCAAGGCGAACTTGCATGATTAATGTTCCGTACTATTAAGATTTTTTAATGTTTTTATATACTGTAACGCTTTGGTATTTATGGAGTTATCGGCCAAATAATTCTTATTTTTGTATCAACCGTTTTAACTTCGTAGCGAGTATGGCGTATTGTTTATAATATACAAGGTGATTCAGACCACCCGTATCAGTCGTTTTTTCGTAAACGGATAGTCGTAGAGAGTTGTGTAAAAAATTTGTATTAAAAAAGCTCTAATAAAGAATCGAATGGTGATAAATTTTTTTCTGGGAAGGTCGGCTCCCTATTAGTTTGCTCTAAAATGTCCAGAACTCCGGAATTATAAATGTAACGATAGGTCGAAAGTGGTATTTTGTTGAAAAGATCTTTAAAAAATAAGCAAGTTTTGTAGGGAAATTTTTTTTATTACTGCTACCCCTGTAAATTTCTATAAGTATAAATATAAATTATTATATGTTCAAAACTTCGGAATTTTAGATAGCACGATAGGTTGAAAGTGGTGCTGTTGAAAAGCTTTTTAAAAAATAGGCAAGTTTTGTAGGAAAAATTATTTAATTACTGCCACCCCTGTTAAGTAATATTGGTTTGAAATTATTGAATTAAAATTTCATAATAACGAACGAAGTCGGCATTAAAAATCTAGCAACCTTAGACAATGTCACAAGTGTTCCAACTGTCTTCCATTTACTCTATACATACCTACTACTGAGCTCTTCTGGTTATACTGTGAGTGTATCTTCAGTGTTTAATGATCGATAGATAGGTAACTAGATTTTAAAACTAAGTTCGTTATGATATGACATTTTAATTTAGTAATTTTAAACAAATATTACTTAACAGGGGTGGCAGTCATAAAAAAAATCCCTACAAAACTTGCTTATTTTTTAAAGATATTTTCAACTATACCACTTTCGACCTATCGTTACATTTATAATTCCGGAGTTCTGGACATTCTGGAGCAAACTAACGGGGAAGCCGACCTTCCCGGAGAAAAAATTATCACCATTCGATTCTTTATTTGGGCTTTTATAATACAAATTTTCTACGACTAACCGAATGAATGAATGAATTGTAGATTATAGACGCTCGACAACAGAGTCTACGACTAACCGTTTTCGAAAAAAACGAGTGATACGGGTGGTCTGACTCACCCTGTATAATTAAAAAAACACTATAATTTATTTGCAGTAGTAGAGGATAGCTTAGTGTAATGGTCAGCGTTCTGGCCTTTGGAGCAAGCTGTCGTGGGTTCGAATCCCACCTCGCTCATGGATGTTTTGTGATGTCATTTGGTTTTAAGTGATATGTTATTTGATGTAATTAAGACGCTTATGACCTAAATTGTCGACGCGTCTATAATCTACAGTAATTAAAATAAAAATGTATAGGGTAAAACTTCAAAAGTTCTTGAGGCCTGGGGATGTATATTGACAAGCTATTGTAACGTACAAAACATTTTAAAAATAAAAAATAAAGGTACGTAAGCACTGAAAACGAAAAAACGAAATAAATGTTTCCATGCAATTAAAGTTGGATAAATGGTAAGATGTTAGTTGTATAATATATCATAAGGAATTTTTCGAGGATTGCGGCAAAAAAACAGCGTAATCACGTCTGTCAAAGTATGCGTAAATGAGCAATAGGCACAGCACTGGTTGTGTCATAATAAGAAGAAAACAGTGAAAAGGGAGAATGAACAGCAAACGATGTAGGACGGACGGGGAAATGAAGGATTAACGCGCCAGTCACCTCAGCGCGTAGATAAAGATGAAATATGTCTGATTGCGGGCTTGTTTCATACGGCATGGCGTAGCCTGTGGCCCGTAGCAGCACCACGCAGGGATCTGGGTCTACAGAAGCTACGGGACGGCCGGCCTACTGAATCACCTACTGGCGGAGTTGAGATCGTATATTCATAGGGTTGTGCGTTCAGTGATCGCAGTATTACATCCGAGTTAATTTGATTTCTCTGTCGCTGTTTCATATTTCAGCTCTAATCGTGGAAAAGATTAAAGAAGATGCGCGTAATTCTAAAGAAGTAAACGAATTTCTGACTTGTGAGGTCTCAGCGCATCTCGGTTTGTTTTAGTCTTACTCGCGCTCAAGATGAACATTTTCAATGCTTTCATTATTTCATAATATGTGCTCGTTCTCACTAGGGAATCCCGATCTAGATTCAGTCGAACCGCCAGCTTCGACCGTGACCGTCAAATGTGCACGACTAATTTGGCATTCGTTTTTTTTTTCGAGGACAGAAAAAGAATCAAAAAGAAAATGAGTTCTATTAGTAGGGGAGCCAGTGATGATTTTCATACGTCATAGTGCTGATTTACCGTTGTGGGGGAGGGGCAGATAGATGATATCGAGCTCATAATATAACTCTGGTCAGTTGGCTGTAAGTGGTTGCGTTCCGCCCCTATCGATGATTGAAAGTGATCGAATTTTAGGATCATTTAAGTCATATTGCTGATAAAAAATTTAAATTGCAAATGAAAGTTTAACTTCTGCAGATTATAAAAACAACCGTCTGGCATACCAAAGCGATTCTATCGCAGTCTGTTAAGGTGTCAACGTTGCACAAATTTCACTTTTTCATCGTCATATTGGGAGAACCGTTTTGGATACGACCTTCAATTTTGGAACTCGTTAGTCTCTAATGAAAATCTATAATTATCATGTTCACTAAATTCTAAAATTGGGCACACATGGTGATAGAAAATTTAAAAATCAATAGATTTTGTCACTTACAAATTATTTTGAGTACGGCTTATGGTTTTCCTGTTAAAGGGAGTATAACATACTCCCTTTAAAAGCTGGATTTGAGATAAAAACGGGATGGGATGTGTCGCTTACACGGCCGCGGGTGTTCCGATTAGCAACATAATCGAGAGGCAAATGTGGACCAGTCATGATATGCGTTGGCCCACATTGCGTTGGCTCGGTTATAATGCTTATCTGAAATAACGAAAATAGGCCACACTGCACTACACCATACTGTCCTAATACAATAACAGTTTAGTACATCCCTGGTGACAGAACAGTAAACAAAAATATTGTATATTCAGTTCGACTGTGATGCATGGTGTATAAATCAGAAAACAATGTTCATTCGTACCGCTGCTACGGCGGCACCGATTTGGGGAATCCAATCCTCCCATCGAATACATAAATAATAAATTATCGATCCATGTTTACTAAGTAGGAGGCATGCTTGTAGATAGATTGCTTGTGCTGAAACACATCTGAGCACATAGTTTTACAAGAAGCAAATTGAATAACATTTTGCAGACAGATTTATTTTAGATTCGCGAAACCTGAAAACCACTGTCTGTGGTTTCTCGAAAAAAGACTGTGATCAAGATTTCGAAATGCAGATAGTGATTTTCGGATTTAGCGATCCGAAAATCACTCTCTACATCTCGTTTTATCTATATCTATAAACAATATAAAAGGAAGATCTGTGTTTGTTTGTACCGGCTAATCTCAGGAACTACTGAACGAATTTGAATGCGGATTTTATCATTCGATAGCCTATTTCTTAGGATTTAGATCTATAATAACTGTCTGGCCCGGATAAAATTTGGATTTAATCCGCTATGCTGAACAGTTTTGAATGCGGTTTTTACCAGATAACTTATATTTTCTTGAGGAAAATTTAGGTCTATACTAGCTGCTCGACCCGTCTTCGCCCGGGTGCAAACTGAATTGATTCCAAGTTGGATTGAAGTAAAGTTTATGTCAAAATCGGCGTAAAATATAATACTTCTACCCAATAATAATAGTAAGCCGTGAAGAGTTCATTATGAATTCGAGCGAACGATCGAAACGACTAATGTTTCAATTAATAATTTATTCAATCGACCGATGTGAAGCGTATTAATTAATTATAAATTCGAGTGAACGAGCGAAGCGAGTGCATTCGAGTGAAGCCGGATGGGGTAAATAGTTATTTTATAAAGTAAAAAAGATAAACAACTAGGTACTTTTCTTTTAAGTTTTAATTATTTAGGCGCGATCTTAGCGAAGCTAGAAGCGCCTATATACACTCGCTTTGTCTGTACGTCTGTGAATCTGTGAATCTGTCAATCTGTAACGGATTTTTTGTATCAGTCGTACAGCCCAAACGGGTTAACCGATTTTAAAAAACTTTTTTTTGTTCGATTCCTCTCGGGGTCTATTTGATCCTAACGTCGCCGGATTTTTGAATTTTGGCCCCAGAGGGGAGCAAATTAGAAAAAACGGTGTTTTTTGCTTATAGTTTGCTCAATTTAGGTCAGATCGATTCGAAACCTGTCTTAAACGAAAGAGCAGAAAATTTTAGATAGATTTCATGTATAATATTTTGTCAAACAGTTTTTTTATACAGATTTATATGATTATTAAACTAAATAAATGCGACTTTATCTAATAAATCGCGAACTTGTTTCGGTTGTCCTTATGGCTGGATCAGAATCGAGACTACCGTTCCGTTTACACGGATGGCTCGAAGTCTCTCAACCGAGTTGGTTGCGCGTTTGTCACCGATAACGCCAGTGTTGGATACAGGTTGTCTCAAGAGTGCAGTATTTTTACTGCAGAGTTATATGCAATTTTGCAGGCCTTGAGACATGTGCACGGTCCACACAAATATGTTATTTGCAGCGACTCTTTGAGTGCTCTTCAGGCATTGCAGCGTTCCTATCCCAGCCACCCTCTTATTTGTTTAATTCAGGACAAATTGTACACTTTGAAAAGAGGTGGAACCACTGTCCGGTTTTGTTGGGTTCCCGGCCACATGGGAATCGCTGGCAATGAACTAGCTGACACTGCAGCTAAGGACGCTGCAAATAACGGTCAGAGTGTATTTTGCGTTATCGGTGACGACCTCAAGAGCGTACTGATTTCAGCCGTTCAGCAGCTCTGGAAGGATGAATGGAGTGCTGTCGATGAAAACAAATTAAAATTTATAAAATCTACAGTTGACCCATGGTTCACATCTTTCCGTCCCTCCAGGTGGGAGGAAGTGGTCCTTACACGGCTGCGCATAGGTCACTGTAGATTTACACATGGTTTTTTGATGGCTCGTGAGGAACCGCCCCTCTGTGAAACGTGTGACACTCGTGTTACCGTTTCGCATATTTTAATAGAGTGTGTCCAGTTTAGGGACACACGACAGCAGATCGGATTGTCAGGTGATCTGTCGGTTGTTTTAGGAAATGATCCTGACAATGTCGATCTGCTGTTTCGATTTTTAAAAGAAACCGGTCTTGACCGGTTTATTTGATTTTATTTATTTGTATACATTTAGGCCCTTTTACAGCCTAAATGGTTTTTTCTTTATATCACTACATTATTTTATATGACACATTGTATTTGTAGCTATTAGATTTTATTTTGTTGTATGTCAACTTTTGTTTTTGTATTGATTTTGCTTTGGTTTTATTGTTTTTGGTTTTCTTTTGTTTACTTTTTTATTTTTAGACGCTAATGACCTCTGTTGTCGAGCGTCTATAATCTACAATTCATTCATTAAACGGTGGTTTTATTTAACTTGATCCCGTATATTTGTTACAAATCTTGCGATCGATTGAGTTGAAATTTTGCACACATGTGTAGCTCCGGTGACAATACAATATTATTAATGTAATATTATGGTAACTAACTGACCGGCCCGGTCAGTTAGTTACCATAATATTGTATTCGTATTTCGTCCGGGTGTAAATCGTACTTCTGAATTTTCACCCACTTCCCGTGATCCGATTGAGTTGAAATTTTGCACACATATGTAGCTCCGGTGACAATACAATATTATGGTAACTAGCTGACCGGCCCGGCTTTCGTCCGGGTGTAAATCGTACTTTTGAATTTTCACCCACTTCCTATGATCCGATTGAGTTGAAATTTTGCACACATGTGTAGCTCCGGTGACAATACAATATTATGGTAACTAGCTGACCGGCCCGGCTTTCGTCCGGGTGTAAATCGTACTTTTGAATTTTTACCCACTTCCCATGATCCGATTGAGTTGAAATTTTGCACACATGTGTAGCTCCGGTGACAATACAATATTATGGTAACCAGCTGACCGGCCCGAGTTTCGTCCGGGTGCAAATCGTACTTTTGAATTTTCACAGGCAAAAGGTCTTTCTCCGGTAACGTTTCGGATAAATGTAATAAAATCAGACTAAGGAAATAAAGCACACTAAAAATTATTAGATCCTTTTGAAAATTAATATTTGAGAGTTTTATAGGACACAAAAAAATAAAATGACGTCAGATTTCAAAATGGCGGCCGTATGTACTTTTTTGTAAAAAATATCCGATCATTTTGAAAATTGATATTTGAGAGTTTCATAGGTCACAAAAAAATAAAATGACGTCAGATTTCAAAATGGCGGCCATATATACTTTTTTGTAAAAATTATCCGATCATTTTGAAAATTGATATTTGAGAGTTTCATAGGTCACAAAAAAATAAAATGACGTCAGATTTCAAAATGGCGGCCATATATACTTTTTTGTAAAAATTATCCGATCCTTTTGAAAATCAGTATTTGAAAGTTTCATAGGACATAAAAAAATAAAATGGCGTCAGATTTAAAAATGGCGATTAAATAATAACTTTTTAATTGTATTATTTATATCTTTGATAAATTCGGTTTTATATACAATGCGTAAAAAGCATAGCTTCTGTCGGGTGTCTTACGAGACATCATGACTTTTTTATTTAGCCGGTTCCGAGTAACGCTTAATAGTCAACCGTTGCTATGGAAAATTGTTTAAAAAATTCACTGTACCTACTATTTTTTCTATGTAATCCAATACATATTTATATTAGGTCTTATGGCTCATAGCCTACTACAAAATTATAAATCTTCTCAGTGTTATTTTCCCCATGTTCAATAAAACCGTTTACATACAGTACCTACATGAATATCGCGCCTTGTAATTCTTGAATTACTTGTATGCTCCAAAATTTTATTATAATGGATTCTAAAATAGTAATTTATGCAACTAGTGACTTAAGTGACGGATTATATGACAGTCGCAATTTTGCGATACGAACCTAAGGTTATGTTGCATTTATGCCAGGACGAGTGTGTGTTTATCGCGCGAGCCGAAGGCGAGTGTGGTAATCACATGAATTGTGGTGTAAATGCAACATAACCTTAAGAGAGTATTGTAAAATCGCGACTGTCATATTCGTCACTTTAGACACGCGGTGCATACAATATTTTTTGCAACAATTGCTTCAAAAGTTCAATTTTAAGCAAATAAAGCACAATTTGGATAAATATTTTATTAATATCATTATAGCAAAGTAATCTATAATAGTATATTGTGTAACTAGTGTCAAGCGTGTGTTATAAAGTAAAACAAAACAGTATTACTTTATAGAACGGGAAGCGTTAAAATTTACTTCACGCACTACCGTTCGAACATATCAGAAGCTTCCATAAAGAATCACTTTTAAAACGGTAACACAGCCATCTAAAATTGTACTTTTGATACAAGTGTTGCAAAAAAATATAATTTATTTTTAACGGATTTTATAATCATTTCGACATTTCACTGTTTAATCGAGATTTATCGAAGCTCGTGTTTAGTCTTAGCGCGTACATTTCGGAATTTGAGAAGAGAAAAATTGTTAATCAGCTTATATCGTCGAGACGATATAAGAAAATTAGTGGAAACAGACGTATATAATAGGTATCTACTCATAATAGTCCCAGAGGCGACCGTCAGATTTCCTATGTATCGAATAAAGTCTTTTAGCATTGGAGCAGGAAAATAGAGTCACAATTAGTTTTCTTTTTATTCTATGGAAATCGAAATTGAGGCTGACAAGGGGTCACGGCAGGATGAAGTCTAACACCCTATGATATTTATTATTTATGTAGTCGGTCGATGACATAAGAAGACAATCCAAAAAATGACCGGAAATGACGTCAGTATCCCATGCTTCGGTAAAATAAAAATAATAATAATAATTGTGGAGCCTTATTTGTCTGGCTCAATGCTAACTCACACAGGTAAATTATTAGGTGTACCTATTTGTTGGCAAGTTCTGAACTGTGTGTTGGGAATACAGAACTCTTCTGACACAACTGTGTGTTTGTTGGTCAAATTCTCGAACTCTTCGTACTGTTTGAACTCAGTTTTAGTAGTTCTAGGAGCCTAGAACTGCTAAAACCAAGTTCAAACACTCCGAAGAGGCCGAGAATTTGACCGACAAGCAGTCGTGTCTGAAGAGTTCTGCATGGCCAACACACGCTTTCATAATAGAGTAATTGCATCAAAAATGAAAACCCCCGAAAACCTTTTTAATGTAATCTAGAGGTGAAAAAACATTGTAAAAAAATTTTTACACTCCAAAAGTTCGTCCCGACCCCAAAATATGAACTTGAAAAAAAACGTACTTTTCAACAAAACGCCCGCCATGTTGTGTGACGTCATTAGCCAGGGTCGAGAGACCAACAAATACTAAAATGCTAAATAAACACCTATAAACATGGAAAACGTGGAAAAAAGAATTAGTCATAAATATTGTTTTGTGCCTCGTTGTACAAATTCAACTCGGAAAACTCCTGGAAAAAGATTTGTCACCGTGCCAAAAGGGAAAAAATTTGTTTTTAATTTTGCATTACAGCCTTCCTTTGTATTTATACTTTACATTTTCTTATCACTATACTTGCATATAAAACATAATATGTCATTTATTTGTGATGTATTTGTATTTATATATTAATGCTCGCGCATTAAAGCAAGGAAAAGATAACGAGCTGAATTTTTAACATATTATTAAAAATGTTATTAAAACTCACATTTTTCATATAATTCAACCTGCACAACTACTAAAGATTAAAATCTAGAAAGCTGAAGTTTATATTAATCAATTCTCGTAGATTATGTAAAAATTATAAAAAAAGTATGATACCCCGTAAGTTTGGAGATATTTTAATTAAAATAATCGAAAATTGACTAATTTATTTCGAATTTACATTAATTTAACATTATTTTATATAAATAAATAAATAAATCACTTTCGTGTCTAATATAATAATACAATAATAAACTTTGTCGTAGGGAGAAGGACGTGAATAAAAAAATAAAACTTCTAGAATTTAATAAAATTAAGAATAATCGCAGGATAGTGGACAAAATATTTGGTTTATTTAATTGAATGTACGACGTTTCGTCTATATATTTAGACTTTTTCAAGTACAAAAAAATAACAATATTTATGAAAATTAATATTAATTACTAACCATAGCAATTAACATTAGTAATTAATATTAATTTTCATAAATATTGTTATTTTTTTTGTACTTGAAAAAGTCTAAATATATAGACGAAACGTCGTACATTCAATTAAATAAACCAAATATTTTGTCCACTATCCTTCGATTATTCTTAATTTTATTATAATCGCGATGGACACGATTTCTAATATAAACTTCTAGAATTTATTTTTGATTCATATTATCTATCGCGATCAGATCGCAAAACCTAAAACGCTTTTGAAAAGAAAATCAATTTGACGTTAAAATCGTTGCCAGCAAAATAACACGACATCATTTGCACGTCAACGAACGGAAGATTCTCCGACTTCGCTTGCAAAAAGCCAATTTGCGGATTTAGGCTCATTTTTACTATTTTCTGAGGTTTTTATCCGTTCTTATGACTCGCGTAATGGAACTTGTACACAAATAACATTGACAACTGAACAGACCATGGCTAATGACCCAATGAGTTATGACGTCACAAACGCTTCAAGCAATTACGTCGGGTTTTAAATGCGGGCTGATTTTTACGACTTTTAATATTAAATTACGTACTGAAAATTGAGCAATAAAAACAATATCTTTAGTGCTAATGTGATTAATAGCCTAATATTTGCAATTCAATTAAAAATATGTAGGTATGTTAAAAAATTTGCAAATACATACTTACTTACAAATTTTATTTATAACCATAGTCTCACCGACCGTGTTTTCCCTTTCTCTTAGGAGGTGAAAAACAGACTCTCACTGGACCTCTTTGTCCCTGTCCCTGTCTATCCATTGAATTGATTCTCCGAAGCAACTTAACCGATTAGGTTCAAAAGTCTATAACCACAGGAGTTGAGAACAGATTGTGGGAGAAGCCTTTCTTATTGCGGGAAAATGAATGCCCGATTGTCAACGAGGTCCCACGGCCTTGTGATTGACGGCTTACTAAAATACCTTACTTATTATAGATTATTTCTTTCTTATTCTTGTGAGATATGCTGACAAATGCCCCACTTATTTTCTGGTGTGAGTTTATTGGTGTGTGTCACTCCTTCAGGATATCGGTGTATCCATGAACTGAAATTGGTTCGTTAGATCACGTTAGCTGGGGAAACCGAATATAAATTCTTTCATCCACCGGGCCTTTGCTTTCCGCATGTGTAACAATGTATTGAATTAGTAATTTGACTACAATAAACACCGTCTATCTTCTTCTAACCCTCCCTTTGTATGCGTGTTTTAATATGTGCGTATATCGCTCCTTCAGGATATTGGTGTATCCATGAACTGGAGTGTGTCTCTTAGATCACGTTAGCTGGGGAAACCGAATATAAATTCTTTAATCCACCGGGCCTTCGCTTTCTGCGTATGCAATAATGTATTGGGGTTTTTTACTCGACTGTTAAAAATCTCAGGAAGTCGACAGAACCTCCGTGAGATTCCGGTCTCAATCCCTGGGATATCGCCTCAGGGGAAAAATCGATTTCTCGATCTAAGATCCCCGTGGAGCAGACACCTTCAATTTTTGACCTATGTCGAGTAATGAATTTGCGTAGCGTCTAATACACGTATCGCATTCTTGTTTAATTGTATTTCAAAACACCAGCACCTCGCTTATTGACGTTGATCTAATGAATACACTTCTTGTAAAGAAAATTCAAAACTTACTACAAATAACAAACTCTGGACGCAAATAAATATTATTTTGGTTCCTTTATTAACAAAATATTCCTTCTATATTTTTATTCAACAGGATTTTATCATCAATATCTGAAAAGTCACTTATTTATAGGTTTGTATTATTAATTTAATATAATACAGCATCCTCCAACCTTTTTTACTCCTCTCTCAGTAATTTATTTATTTAATATACTATTATTTAGTTAGTCGTGATAGCATCAATTATTTAAATCAAAATTATTTTTTAGTCAGTAAATAATTTAATTGTTCACTTCAAAATTCTTTCAGTCAGTTATAATTATAAATTTAGTTTATTTCAAAATTTTGTCAGTCATTCATTTCGAATTAATTCGTTTATTCAGAAATATTTCAATCAGTCGTTAATTTATTTAATTATTCTCCGAGCTCATTTTCACGATGTTTTTTCAACGAAATTTGTACCAGTAATGACCATTCCATGGTCCAGCCCCTACTTATATAGTTTCGAGTTGCTATGTACTTTGTAACCGCCGCTTTGACTTTAACAATATTTTCAACCCCATTTAAGATTCAAGCATGCGTCTCCTTTTAATTATTGCCAGTGGTTGACGTCACACGTCGTTTTACCATCGCCGTACTTTCCAACGCTAGCCCGATAATTTACTATAATTTTCGAAACCATAGTTTGAAATATTTCTGTTACTGTTTTATTAACTATTTTTGACAATGACAGTTGCTGTCATTTGTTTGTGGAAATATCCTATTTTTATTAATTATCAATTTTATCAGGGACTTCGCAATATTTTAAGGTATGCCAAAACCTGTTTTATTACAAGATGGCAATGGCACTATTAATAATTTCTGATTTTTAAAAGTTTCTCTACAAGAATATCTAAAAGGTAATTGAAAAATCAATCTTATACATTTTTTTGCACGGTAAATACTTCTTGGGCTTTAGTACTGCATCCCCAGCATAGGATACCATATTTGAAACGAGTATACACAAAAGAAAAATAGACTGTTTTACGAACATTGAGATCAATACAACAGGAGCATATTCTACGAAGAACAAAGAGAGATGTTGATAATTTACTTTTAAGTAATTCAATATGTGATGACCAGGTCATATTTTCATTAATACCAAGTAGATTAAATATAGACACCATTGTTATAGCGCTACTGTTCATATTTAAATTTAAGTTAGCGGCATTTTTATTTTTTATAGAACTGAATGACATGAATTTAGATTTGTCAACATTAACAATCAGTCTATTTATTAAGCACCATTCCAACATTTGATTTATTGCAGTTTACATTTGGTTTTCCAACTGGACAATTTTAATACCACTTATTATAGTAAAGGTGCAATCTGTTCCGGAATGTATATGTACAATGAATTACCCTCCGACATAAAAAATATAAACGGCTTAACATTGTTTAAAAAGAAACTAAAACAGTTTTTAATTAAAGCGTGTATGTACGACCATGCAAAATATGTTTAATGTAATTAATTTATGACGCTTTGTATCCTTGTTGGCTTAACAAATAAATGTATATTCTATTCTATTCTATTCTATTTGGAGAACAGACGAGAATGGTATCATCAGCGTACATGATAGTTGAATTATTAGCGAATGTTACTCTATTTGCCAACACCTTTGTCTGTGCATTCGTTACATAGGAAATCTAACAGTGGGCTCTCCGTCTACAATGCTTGTGTCTGAATTAAATAGAAACGCTTGGCTCGATCTGTACTGGGACTTAACTTTGTGTTAAAATAAAAGTAATGCTCGGATTTAGACGTTAAAGTATTAAGCCGCTTTGTTGCCAAATATAAAAACATTTATTATATTCTTACGCCATGTTCACACAAGTAAATAAATAAATAACGAATACATTCTGAATATAACATTTTCTATGTAGGAAGTAGTAGAAACGTAAATATGCTTGAATGCCGTAATAATATTGTTATCGGATGTATTTATTTGCATTCAATCTTATTTTTTGATTTGTGTATTCAATCGCATACTTCTAGCTGCTGTTGTATTTGCAATACATTGTTATATTTTTGGAATTGTTTACAAAACTGGCGAATTTTAATACTGTATTCGCTACATCAGGGGGTTTCCACGCAAATGTACCTGACCTGTACGGTTCTTTCATGTCTCCTCCAAATTACAGATGGCGTCTATTTGGACTCTATATTACCGACGGTTTGAGGATTTACTATATTTTAAAAAAAAGCTCTAAATAATCAACATAATAGGTGCGTTTGGTATCAAAGTGTAGTGTAAAAAGCGTAAGCACTTTTGACACTATTACGTTTGTTATACAAAAGTGTAAAATAACTGATCTGTTTGTTATTTCAGTGTGGGACTAAAAGTTAACAACTATTAGTCCTGACTTTAGAGCAGGTGCACGTAGTGTAGTGTAGGTCACGTGATATATGTCTGAATTGACAATCGCTTTGACAGATTTGATACTTTTTTCGTACTCAATTTTTTACATTTTTTGTCTCTTAAAAATGAATGAGCTTCAAAATGTAATGGTACAAGATAAATATGGCAGTGAGTTTAACATTTTTACGACCAAAAAAAAAACTAAAAACTAGAAATAATGAACTCAGCCAATCTGTCATTAATTTATTTTGTAATGCGCATGTACAATCTACTCAGAATGTACACTAGCCCGTTTGTTACAAGTGTACATTTAGTTTACACTTTTGGTGAACTTTTTACACTTTTCAGTGAAAAATTATCTACACTACACTACACTACACCTTGATACCAAACGCACCTATTATATCAGCTTTGAGAAGGGGTGTTGTAACCTAGTGATAATCATGTTATATAAGAATTATTATATTACTAGCCGTTACCCGTGGCTTCGCCCACGTATTTTACGATTTATAATTTATCATCTCCCCCGCAAGAAATTCTCCTCCTGCGAAGCGAAACCGGGCTTGTAGTGTTTATTCGCTCGAATTTTATAATGCATAACTCACTCGCTTCGCTCGGTCGCTCGGATTTTATTAATACATTACTCACTCGCTTCGCTCGTTCGCTTGAATATTATTAATATATTACTCACTCGCTTCGCCCGTTCGCTCGAAATTTATGAATACCTACATTACTCACTCGCTTCGCTCGCTCGTTTGAATATTATTAATTCTTTCATCGCTCGTTCGCTCGAATTTTATTAATACATTACACACTCGCTTCGCTCGTTCGCTCGAATTTTATTAATACATTACTCACTCGCTTCGCTCGTTCGTTTGAATGTTATTAATACAATACTCACTCGCTTCGCACGTTCGCTCGAATTTTATTAATACATTACTCACTCGCTTCGCTCGTTCGTTTGAATATTAATAATACAATACTCACTCGCTTCGCTCGTTCGCTCGAATTTTATTAATACATTACTCACTCGCTTCGCTCGAATGTTAATAATACATTACATTTGTTATCCCCCGCGAGAATCTTCCCCCCTAATTTGTTATCCCCCCGCGAGAATATCCCCTCTTATTTGTTATCACCCCCGCGAGAATCTCCCCCCTAATTTGTTATCCCCTCGCGAGAATCTCCCCCCTAATTTGTTATCCCCCCGCGAGAATCTCCCCCTAATTTGTTATCCCCCCGCGAGAATCTCCCCCCTAATTTGTTATCCCCCCGCGAGAATCTCCCCCTAATTTGTTATCCCCCCACGAGAATCTCGCCCCTAATTTGTTATCCCCCCACGAGAATCTCCCCCCTAATTTGTTATCCCCCGCGAGAATCTCCCCCCCTAATTTGTTATCCTCCCGTGAGAATCTTCCCCCCTAATATGTTAACCCCCCGCGAGAATCTTCCCCCCTAATTTATTATCCTTCGCGAGAATCTCCCCCCTGCGTAGTTTTCTTTTAGTGAAAGAATTTTTAGAATCGGTTTAGTAGTTCCAGAGATAAAACAAAAACAATACTATCCCACGGGAACCGCAAATTTTTCAGAAATAAAAAGTGGCCTATAACATTCTCTGACTCCTAAACTACCACTATGCAAAAAATCATGTCGATCCCTTGCTCTGTGAAAAACAAAAACAAAACTATCCCACGGGAACCGTACATTTTTCCGGGATAAAAAGTAGCCTATGTGCTATTCCAGACTATAATCTATCTCTGTGCCAAATTTCATCCAGATCCGTTCAGCCGTTCTGGCGTGATTGAGTAACAAACATCCATACATCCATACATCTTTACATCCAAACTTTCACATTTATAATATTAGTTAGATTTAAGATACCTTTGTAATTTTGTCATTGAAATGTCAAGTTCTTTTTTTTTGTACTTATAAATTCAAATAAAAATTAGTTTCATATTGTGTAAAAGAGTGTTTTATTTAAAACAAACAATAAATTATTGCAAAAAATATCGAAACAAAAAATAAGTAGGTACATTAATTGTCAAGAATTCTATATAACTATAATGGGATACATAAAGTGCAGTGTTCCAAATTGCCCAAGCGACAAAACCATGATCCACCATCGATTTCCCAATCCTAAAAAAGACTTGGCGAGGTAGCGTGACTGGATTGAATTAATTGGCAACTCAACATTGTTAGAAATGGGTCCAGAAAATGTGTACAAGCGGAAGCGTGTGTGTCATCTACACTTTGGAAATGAGTGTTTTAGCGCTGGGAATAAGCGTGTTCATAAAAACCAACTTCCAACTTTATTGTTACCATCAAGATCAGAAACACGTAAGTTATACTGATATCTTATACACTTAAAATATGCCTAAATCTTTTTTTGCCCACCTAAAAAAATTATATATCTCTGCCGGATTCTTTGAAGCACACGGACACTAAGGTGCTTTTCTGTAAGGTCAATATAACAATTTACAGTGCTGTTAACTTTCGTAACTTTCTAAAAAAAATAAGATAATATAAGTTAAAGTGAGACAAAATTTCAACAGCGCTGTAAATACTAACATCGACCATACAGAATGGGGCCATAAGGGTCCGTGTGGTTCAAAGAATCCTGAACTGACATGACAATAATTGAGAAAGAATTATTGAGTGAGGTACCTGCTCTTGGTAAAATTGAACAGATTTGACATTTTTTTGTTTTATAGGATCAAGCACTCCTATATTTCAAGGGTCGGGGTCAGCCGATCTGCCTATTCCTGGTGTTTCTAAACACAATAATACTGAGAAAGACACACAAAGATTCTGTAATTTTTCACCTCGCAACGTTTTGAGAGAGACAGGAATTAATCGTAAAGATACGACTCCCAAAAAACGATTTTTATATGCCCACTTGAAGAAAGTATTTTGCCGTTTGAAAAGAGTGATACGCAACAAGGACAATTTTAAAAAACGATTGTTTGCTGCTAAAAATTTTTCCAAAGAACATGATTGGAGGAAAACATATCCACGTTGAACAGCTTGGCAGCACAGTTCACCCGATGTCAAATAAGGGAAAACGGAAGATCTAAAAAACAACACCGTTTTACGGCGGACGATAAAATTCTCGCTCTCACTTTGCACAATCACAGTCCAAGAGCGTACCGGTTCCTTGCTAAAATCTTCACTCTACCGTCTAAATCAACGTTAACAAGATTTCTCCATATTATCAATTTTAAGCCTGGTGTAAATCTTGAAATATTTGAAGCCCTGAAGATATCCACCCAAAACTTAAGTGAGCCTGACAAATATGACGTGTCAGTACTTTTTGACGAGATGGCCATTATGCCAAGTTTAAACTTCAACGAGAAAGATGGCTACATTAAGGGATTTGAAGATATGGGTGAAGGAGCCCGATCTCAAGAAATCGCCGATCACGCTTTAGTTTTCATGCTAAGGGGATTGAAGAAAAAGTTTAAGCAGCCACTTTGCTACGCGTTTTCGAGTAAAGGTGGAGCGAAGAAAGCGCAAATACGAAAAATGTTACTGCAAATTATAAGGCTTTTGCTTGATATTGGCTTAAAACCTATCACAACTATTTGCGATCAATCACAGGTCAATATGTCATTGATTAAATCTCTCCTGGAAGATACAAGAGCGGAGCACATTAGAAAAGGCGATAATGACTATAAAGAAGGTTCATTTGAAATCGATGGCTTTACAATCTTCCCAATTTTTGACCCGCCCCATATGTTGAAGGGCATTAGGAATAATTTTTCTACAAAGTGGATACAGTACCAAAAGAATGGCGAAAACAGATATGCTAAGTGGGACCATATCAAAGTCCTGTATGAAGTCGATAATGGACCAAATACTGTTGAAGGTCTCAGAGCACTTCCTCAGTTGACCGATGAGCATGTGTACCCACATAAAATGAAAAAATGAAGGTTAAGCACGCCGCCCAAGTCTTCAGCCAGAGGGTAGCGTCCACCATGTCATTTGTGAACAACATGGGTTAGTATTGTTTTTGTCAAGATTTAGTTTCTGGTAATAATAATAATACTGTTTGAAAATAATAGAAAGTGAGTCATGCACTTACACTACATAAATTATACATTATACACATATTATACACTTATACTTATATATACAGTATGTCCACAGACTCATCCTCAACATGGGGATCTCCGTTGTTATGGGAGATAGAGATTTGGTTAAATGAGACAAAATGTGCATAATCTCCAGTACTACTACCCTGCGTAGTCAAACTTTCCATATTTTACTTCGTTCGCGACCGACAGTTGAAAAACGAGATTTACCCATTTTCGTTTTTTATTTATAACTCGCTTATTAAGTAAGTTAGAAAAAAAATATTTTTACTTTCTTAAGGCCGTTTTTTATGAAGATTTCAAATCTCTTTTCCTATTTTTATTTACTTTTATAGTTTTAGAGATACTTGTATTAACTTTGTTTTTTTAAATACACGTCAAAGATGGCCATGACACCATTCGAAAGAGATTTTTTTTCTCTTTAATTTGATATGAGGGTTGATGGATTTATTTTCAAAAATAACAGAGTTATACGTAAAACACTGATTTTTAGTAGTGGGCTATGCTAAATTAATTGATAAAACAACAGAAGGCTTAGCAAACAGTTGAAATTTGCGTTGGTTTAGTAAACAGATGTTTTGTTTTAGCTGTCAAAGTGTAGTTTGTTGCTAATTTGTCAGTTTACTAAGTGATTTATTAAATTTACTTTTGTTATCATGGAACCATTTTGTAACAATGAAAAATAAGCGATTTTCAACAATTGATCGTAAAACAGTAGTTTTAGTCTTCTTGACTTATTCGCGTTGACTTAGTAAACGGCTTTTTAAATGATCCATAGTTTATTAAATTTACTCGTAAGTTTCTGTAAATAGACGAATGAGGTTGTCTTCATTCTGGATACTGACAGAAGTACATTTCTGCAGCTCTGGTCGAATTTTTGTGACATAGAATGTAACCATGTAACAATGTAATATGTAACATTGTTACAAAATGGTTTCATGATAACAAAAGTAAATTTAATAAATCACTTAGTAAACTGACAAATTAGCAACAAACTACACTTTGACAGCTAAAACAAAACATCTGTTTACTAAACCAACGCAAATTTCAACTGTTTGCTAAGCCTTCTGTTGTTTTATCAATTAATTTAGCATAGCCCACTACTAAAAATCAGTGTTTTACGTATAACTCTGTTATTTTTGAAAATAAATCCATCAACCCTCATATCAAATTAAAGAGAAAAAAAATCTCTTTCGAATGGTGTCATGGCCATCTTTGACGTGTATTTAAAAAAACAAAGTTAATACAAGTATCTCTAAAACTATAAATGTAAATAAAAATATGAAAAGAGATTTGAAATCTTCATAAAAAGCGGCCTTAAGAAAGTGAAAATATTTTTTTTCTAACTTACTTAATAAGCGAGTTATAAACAAAAAACGAAAATGGGTAAATCTCGTTTTTCAACTGTCGGTCGCGAACCAAGCAAAATATGGAAAGTTTGACTACGCAGGGTAGTAGTACTGGAGATTCTGCACATTTTGTCTCATTTAACCAAATCTCTATCTTCCATAACAACGGAGATCCCCATGTTGAGGATGAGTCTGTGGACACACTGTATAGTGAAGTACCTATAAGTGCATGACTAATTCTCAATTTTTTACGAACCGTGCTTATAGTATCTAATGCTTGTTTTTAGGAGGTCAGCAAGTTATGGAGAATGGCCATCACACTGCAAAAATCCTGTTTTTCTTTGATAAGCTGTTCGACTCCGTCAATGGTAGTAGTCGTTTTCCTCGAAAGGGAAAAATGCTTAGATGTGGCCTTTCTAATCAGAGCCTTCACATCAAATTCTGGACAGAAGAGGCTATTCCACTTCTTGATAGTATGAAGTTCGTGACGCAAGGCACACGTTTAAGAGAACGACCTCCAAGCCTTGCAAATTGGGCGTTTAGTTTAAAAAATATGTTAAACATTTGGGACACTGTGAAAAACAATGGATTTCAATATATATTATGTAGACACATAAATCAGGACCCAATTGAAAATTTATTTGGCCAAATTAGGAGTCACGGCGCTCAAAACACCAATACAATGGCTTCTGCTTTTGAAAGTGTTTTTAAAGTAATGTCCGTAAATTCAACATTAAATTTGCATAACGCCAGCTTCAACTGCCAGAACGATGACAGTTTTTTTTTAAGTGGTATTAAGTCATTTATTCAAGTTTCTCCAGGAACTCTTGAAATGCCAGACTCATTGGCACACCCGTTGCCCCCTTCACCGATTATTAATGCAAGTTCAATCATACCTGCCACTTTCAATGTTTTAAAGCAGTTGGCAAAATTGTCAAACAATTATGTTGCAGGATTTTTATTAAAAAAAATGAAAAAAAAAGTCATTCACTGCAATATATGCAAAAAAGGATTATTTTGTAAAAAAAATGAAAACCCGGACAATATTTTCATAAACGCCCGCGAATATGGGGGTAGTTGGGCCCAGCGCTTGTGCTATCCAACGGAAAATTTTGCACAGAGCTTTACTAGCATAGTGAAGATAATTTCCAACGTATTAAAAACTGAGGGACATAATTGCCGTCTCTCTAAAGTGATGGAAAACAAAATTGTAGAAATAGTTAATTTTGATTTTTTGACATGCAAGAACCACAAAAGCCAAATTCAATTGTACATGATCAAGCTGTGTATCAGAACACCGGTGCATGCTTATTGCAACAACATAAATAGGATAATAATGGGGAGGGATTCAAGGCCTTGTTTCAATGACCAAATAAAAAAAATGCTCATGATATTTGTAAGCGCCGTCACAAATTTAAAAAGTAGTCTGTCTGTCTGTCTGTCTGTTTGTTTGTCTGTTTGTTTGTCTGTCTGTCTGTACGGGCTAATCTTCGAAATTATTGAACTGACTCTAAAAATTCTTTCACTAATAGAAAGCTACACTATCCTTTAGTGATATAGGCTATGTTTTATTTTGATAAATTTCTCGTGGGGGTGAGGAATAAGTCCTGTTCGCAGGGGGAGGATTTTTTGCGGGAGGAGGATAAATCATAAATCGAAATATACGTGGGCGAAGCCGCGGGTACCGGCTAATCTAAATACATTTAAAAAAATGTCCTGGCTGATTGACTGATTCATCAACGCCCAGGTCAAACCGCGGAAGATATAAACTTCAAATTTGGACAGTAGGTTCCTTTTGTGACGTAAGCATCCACTATGAAAGAATAATAATAAGTTTAGAATTGCTGAAGATGAGAGCTTAGCTCTTGAAATGTACATTCACTAATAATATTTGTTGTGGTAAGAAGTGACTAAACTGTTGATTTTAGGGTTCCGTAGTCAAAAACAAGAAACTTTTATAGTTTCGCCATGTCCGTCTGTCCATCCGTTCAGCTCAGTAGTTCCAGAGATAAGAATTTATGATTTATTCCCCCCCCCCGCAAGAATCAAATTAAAATATTAGGGATAGTGTAGCTTTCTATTAGTGAAAGAATTTTTAGAATCGGTTTAGTAGTTTCAGAGTAGTGAAAGAATTTTTAGAATCGGTTTAGTAGTTTCAGAGATAAGAATTACCCTCCCCCCTCCCGCGAGAATATCTCCCTCTGCGGATCGAAGTCATTTCATTATTTTTTTTTTAATAATAAATTGAAAATCCAATTGACACTTTTACCAGCTCTCGGGCTAGAACCCGGGAACTGGGGACTTGTAATAGAGGAACCATAGCAACGCCCTGTAAACAACAGCACTGCTACACGCTCGGCCATTCTCAAGCCCAATTTGGATTTCTACCAATTAAATATGACTGCGAACGTGGTCCAAATATTAAAAATGGCAAACTGTTTGAAGCTGGTAATGCTTTTAATGTGATCGAACATGAAAAAGCAATAATAATAAATTTAGAAAAAGAAATGAGAGTAGAAATTTCAAAACTTCAGGCTCGATTTGAGAAGTGATGCTCAGAAAAGCAAGCTTACCCTGCTCATTAATTATATTGTTTGCAGTTTCTTATGTTTTCTAATTATTAGAAATAGAATCTAAAAAATACCTAATAATTAAGATTCTATATTCTTTGGAGTTTTCGTTGAAAAATAAAGTCATTTTATTGTCTGCTAGAGCTACACACAGGTATTTTCTTTTTGAAGGGCGTCGCAAAAAAATTGCAACCTGTATAGAGTCGCAGTAAAAAAAAGATTGGAAACACCTGCTTTAGCCCATGTTGTTCACAAATAACATGGTGGACGCTACCATCTAGCTGAAGACTTGAGCGGCGTGCTTAACCTTCATTTTTTTCATTTTATGTGTGTACACATGCTCATCGGTCAACTGAGGAAGTGCTCTGAGACCTTCAACAGTATTTGGTCCATTATCGACTTCATACAGGACTTTGATGTGGCCCCACTTAGCATATCTGTTTTCGCCATTCTTTTGGTACTATATCTACTTTGTAGAAAAATTATTCCTAATGCCCTTCAACATATGGGGCGGGTCAAAAATTGGGAAGATTGTAAAGCCATCGATTTCAAATGAACCTTCTTTATAGTCATTATCGCCTTTTCTAATGTGCTCCGCTCTTGTATCTTCCAGGAGAGATTTAATCAATGACACATTGACCTGTGATTGATCGCAAATAGTTGTGATAGGTTTTAAGCCAATAGCAAGCAAAAGCCTTATAATTTGCAGTAACATTTTTCGTATTTGCGCTTTCTTCGCTCCACCTTTACTCGAAAACGCGTAGCAAAGTGGCTGCTTAAACTTTTTCTTCAATCCCCTTAGCATGAAAACTAAAGCGTGATCGGCGATTTCTTGAGATCGGGCGCGTTCACCCATGTCTTCAAATCCCTTAATGTAGCCATCTTTCTCGTTGAAGTTTAAACTTGGCATAATGGCCATCTCGTCAAAAAGTACTGACACATATTTGTCAGGCTCACTTAAGTTTTGGGTGGATCTCTTCAGGGCTTCAAATATTTCAAGATTTACACCAGGTTTAAAATTGATAATATGGAGAAATCTTGTTAACGTTGATTTAGACGGTATAGAGTGAAGATTTTAGCAAGGAACCGAACGCTCTTGGCTGTGATTGTGCAAAGTGAGAGCGAGAATTTTATCGTCCGCCGTAAAACGGTGTTGTTTTTTAGATCTACCGTTTTCCCTTATTGGACATCGGAGGAACTGTGCTGCCAAGCTGTTCAACGTGGATATGTTTTCCTCCAATCATGTTCTTTGGAAAAATTTTTAGCAGCAAACAATCGTTTTTTAAAATTGTTATTGTTGCGTGTCACTCTTTTCAAACGACAAAATACTTTCTTCAAGTGGGCATATAAAAATCGTTTTTTGGGAGTCGTATCTTTACGATCAATTCCTGCCTCTCTCAAAACGTTGCGAGGTAAAAAATTACAGAATCGTTGTGTCTCTTTCTCAGTAGTATTGTATTCAGAAAAACCAGAACTAGACAGATCGGCTGACCCCGATATCTGTATAATTTACTTGTTTCTATTATTGATGGCAACAATAACGTAGGAAGTTGGTTTTTATGAACACGCTTATTCCCAGCGTTAAAACACTCATTTCCAAAGTGTTGATGACACACACACTTCCGCTTGTATACATTTTCTGGATCCATTTCTAGCAATGTTGAGTTGCCAATTAATTCAATCCAGTCACGATACCTCGCCAAGTCTTTTTTAGGATTGGTAAATCGATGGTGGATCGTGGTTTTATCGCTTGGACAATTTGGAACACTGAGTTTTATGCACCCCAGTATAATTATATAGAATTCTTGACGTGCACTGTATTTTTTGTTTCAACATTTTGTTACGGATCACCCTGTATATAAACGTCAGGCAATAATTCCGAGAAGCTGTGTCTACTGAACAACGAGTAACTGCACGAACATTCTGGAAAACGCTAGAAGCACTGAGCTTCAGCCGCGCAGGCTATATAAACAAGCCAGCGCGAGGGAGTGAATCAATCAGTGAACAGTGAGACGCGAGTGAGACTCGTGGATTCAAGTGGATCAGGATATAAATATTGATCAGTCAACGGTCGAATCAGTCAGTACAGTGATATAAATAGTGAAGTGGATATAAATAAATAGTACTGAAGTAATTGAGTAAATGACTGACATAAATAACGTTAGAAATAAATAATCATTGTATATAGTTAAGTGTTAATTACTGTTTAGTTATTGTTGACTTGTGTTGATTGTTAGAATTGACTTTTCGTTGTTGCATTCATTGTTTGTTGTGTTTTTAATTATTGTAAATAATATTTATTCCGCCAACTCAGAAAACAGTTTTGTAAAAATTTTTTATAACAATTTATTGTTGTAGTTGTAGTTTGCAAATAGTTTGTTGTGAGCGGATCCACGGGTAACCGCTAGTTAAAATATATATTGATATAAAATATTTTAAAAATAAGAAAAATTAATATGTTTTTTAAATGATAATAATTTAAAATACGGGAGAGAGCAATATATTGAAAAATCATCTAAATTATAAACTGATAATAATTCTATTGCATTGAATTTAACATTATTTCTTTGTTTAATGAATGAATGAATTGTGAATTATAGACGCTCGATTTTTCTTTGTTAAAATAATATTTATTGTACATGTATTTAAATATATCATAAAGATTGTAATAAATACTTTTTTGTTAAATTATGCCGTCTTCATGATTGCAAAATTTCTAAATATATTTTCCGCAAATCTATTGTAAATGTTAATTTTCTATTCTAGAAAGTTTTGTTCTTATATTATTTTGTAATATTTCTATGAATTTTGACATCAATAAAACTCTTTGCAAATAATTGGTGACTAATTTTCTTTAATCATAAATATAAGATAATTGATTATTTTAAGATCGATAAATATTGTATTAAGTATTGAATAAAAGCCTTTTTCTCGATATACTGAAAGGTTGCCAATATAACTAATAAAAGAAAATTGATCGAGAAAAAGGCTTTTATTCAATATTTAAAAAATATAAGATCTTTATAAAAAAAACAGTAGTACATGAAATATTTAAATTTCCCGCCATCCTCTTATAGTTCTTCCTCCAGACTGCAGTTAGCGCCACAGTATTCTCGTTCATAGCAATTACACGTCCGTGCAACATCTATAAACACCTAAGTAATTTATGCGCTACATGTATTTTGTATTTTAGTAAACTAAATATATTTTAATAGAAACCCGAAATATAAAAAAAATGGACTGTGTACCTCACCCACATAAGGTTGAAGTTATACTTGTATGCATTTTTCATTAGAATACGTGTCGTTGAAGTTTTTGGCATTTTTAATTTTGACTACCAATTTATTTATTTTTATTTTTGACATAACATATTTAATTTACAAAATTTGCGCGAAGCCATGGAAACGCCATATAAACAACGGCATTGCTATTGGGATCCGTCAGATGGGTGGAGCTTGAAAAACATGGCTCAGATGGGGAAAATTTCATATACGGGGTATACTTTTGTGTGTAATTTTGTGATTTTCAAAGTGATAAGAAATGATAAATTAAAGTGTAATTTGTGATTGGGCTAATACGAATCCTAAACAAAGAAATTTCGTTGAAGGAGAACGGATTCTCAAAGCTGGACATATTATCAAATGTGTGAAAATCAGGACAAAAACTGAGCTTTCAAAAGTAGTGATCTTTACGGCATATTGCTTAAAAACATCAAAATTAAATTAAAATCTCCACGAAATTAATCATCCGTTCAATGGTCCTTTAAGGCTAGGTTAGGTGAATAATAACTGCAACATAATATGGTAATAAGGAGGTAAGTTACTAACCTCAAAATATTTGTATACATATTAGATATAGTTAGTTCTAATTTGTCAATTATCAGTGATCTAACTATTGTAGTACAGTATGACAACGAGTACCTACATCTTATTATTAATATAAAATCTTTTTTTAATTCATAATTACAGTTTTTTCACATTTCATTAGGAAATAATTCGCTGTAAAGTAAGTTTTACAAGGCAATAAGTGTTTAATGCCATGATATTAGAAAACGTCGCGAATTCCATTTTCGATAAACTTTTTGTTTATTTTACTTGTTTTATTTTTGTAATAAACAATTTCACGATAAATTTGCACTGTTAGTATGTAAATTTTTCCCTGATTTTGAGTACAATTTTCTACCACCAGATGTCATATGCTCATTTGACGGATCCCAACAGTATACGCTTATTTCATTTTATAACTATGTCGGTTCACGTTTTGTTTTTCCTAATCACTACCCTTTCTAAAGAAGTATAAGGTTGTTCGCGCATTAAAGCAAGGTAAAGATAACGAGCTGAATTTTTAATATTATGTATTTAATTGATATTAAATATATATAATTTATTGAGTAAGATCTGATGTGTAGTTTTTGTGTAATTTAATTTTGAAAAACTGAACATTTAACATGTAGACAATAGGCAATTACATTTTTATATAATTCAACCACGAATGCTAAAGATTAAAATCTAGAAAACTGAAGTTTATATTAATCAAAGCTCGTAGATTATGTAAAAATTATAAAAAAGTAATATACCTTGTAATTTTAATTAAAATAATAGAACATTGACTAAATTATCTGTCACTTGGCAGCCATCTTAGAGTAATCGATCCGAGCACTCTGCGTTCAAATTTACATTAATTTAACATTATTTTATATGCTATCCATTTTTCTCTGTCCAGCGCTCGGAATGATCTGCCCGCAAAACCGAATTAGTCTTGAAAATTGACGTGAAATGACATTTTTTTTTTGCTATACCCACTACAAAATAGTTACTTTCGATGTTTGTATAGCGACCTTTAATGAGTCATTTAACTGGCAGGTGTGTGGAAAATGTTTTATTTTCCGCACTAGCGCAGAAAATAACGGTTGCCATAGCAACTTCTGTTTATTCGCTCTATACGCCTGCGTACGCTTGTCATTACTTACTTGCATGAACTTCGCGGTACACTGTGGAAGGAAAGATGGCGACGCAAATGAACTGTCAGAATTCTTTTAAAATGACGTGAAAAATAGGTATTTTGTAGTGGGTAAGGCAAAAAATACTATATATGTCTCGTACGTAATGTTATAACGACTCGCGTGACTGTCATCACTCGCCGTAATATGCTCCATTACGTATCTAGACATAATCTACTGTATTGTTTTTTAAATAAATAATTAAGTAAATCCGATAACAATTGGTCTTAAGTAACATCTAAATTTAAGTAATTATTTTACAGGTTTTTTTATTTTAGTACAAAAAAATTTAGATTTTATTATAACTCACTGCGTAGTGCGCGGATAACCTAAAACTTTAAAAATTCGACGGCTAGCGAAAACAATATAAAGGTAAAATATAACAACCACTTGAGTAGCTAAGCTATAGGGTAGATACGGACAGACACTTAAAACACACAAAATGTTATACACAAAGAATGAAATTATCTGCATTTATTTAATACACATAACTTAGCCGACACTTGATTTTCTGCTACAGCTTGTACATATTGTAACGAGTAAAGCGTGCGAGTGTGGACATTCAGTACGGATATATAGACAATGCACTGGTGTCAGCATTCTTCTCCTAGCCGAACTCTAAGCGATGCTCTGGGGAAATGTGCAGCTCCCAACACAATACTCGTGTAATGAGTTCTGTTCTCAGATAATTGTCTGATCGCTGATTGTTGGTCTATAAAAACACACATAATAAGATCCATCCTTTGTGTTATGTAACTTTATAAACAAGTTCTTTACTACCTGTATAAATGAAATCACGTTTGTTTTAGATTTTTTTATCATCTCATGTCACTATATAGTATCTCAGAACTTCAGAAGTAACGCCGAGTATTATATTGAGGAAATATTCTTTGTGAAAGTATCTGTCGAAAAGCCTTTAATATCAACACGTCTTATTTGTAGTCTAAGCATCTAAGTTTTTTACTTTTTACCTCAAAAAAATTATGTAAAGCTGAATTTTTGTTTAGTGACCCTACTGGCCACAGGGAACAACATATTAAAACCAATTCCCTAACATGTGAAAATAAAATCACTAAGGCCCGTATTCACCAAACACTGTTAAAGATAGAAGTTACTAACCTTAGAATAAATTTATTCCTTGGAATAAAATAAACTTTCTATTCACCAAGCAATTCATTCGATAGAATAGTAACTGCAGGTAAAAATTTACTATATACTATACGCCTTGCAGATTTTGTCAAATAAAGCACGTTTACCAAAGATCCGACCGATGGCGCATCTATCGAAAATGTAAAATGGTGAATATTGACATATTTTACTGACAAAAACCTTTACCTGTAAGATATGAAATTAATATTTACCTGAAGAGGTAGCCAGGCCATAAAGTAATTTATGCATTTCGTGCACACCCTATTTAACTAGGCGGATAAATATTTATACCTTTGAAATTGGACAGAATAGCTATTCTTACGATTTATACCTGCAGTAAACTTAACTATGTTTGGTAATTTGAATTATCACTATTTATTCCGTGTGATAGTTACCAGGGGAATAAATCAACGGAATAAATAACTAACTAGGCTCGGTGAATACGGGCCTAAGACTTTATAGTGATTAAAAAAATTACACTACTAGAATAATAAAAAAAGGTGGAAGACTATCAGGGAGTAAACCGAAAACAACAAACTAAGAAAAATAAAAAAATAAAAAACTGGGAAAATGTTACTAACAATAAATTAAGAAGCATAACCGACAGTACAAATAAAACACAAATATATGAATTAACACGAAAAGAGCAAGTCATAATTACCAGACTTAAAATAGGACATACTAAAATCACACACTCTTACCTGATGAAAAAAGAAGAACCGCCTGTTTGTCAATATTGCCAGACCAACATCAATGTCACCCATCTCCTCCTAGAATGTAGAGAATATTCAGATGAACGCAGAATATGTAAGTTACCGGACAACCTAAAAGAATGTTTCAGTGAAAAAAATATTAAAAATACAATAAACTTCATACACAATACAAATTTAATAAACAAAATATAAATAACTACTGTACTTACCTGTAACATACTAAATTGTAAAATACCTACCTGAATATGTAACCCATTATATACGTTATATGTATTTTGTGCTAATGACTTCGAGTCGAAGCACCTTTTTCTTTTCTATAATAAAAAAAAAAAAAAAAATAAAAAACTCTTGTAAAAATTAACCAGAAGGCAAAGCATAGTTTTAACACGATTAAGATTATAGTACGGTAGCCAGTGATGATATTCATCATAGTACTAATGCACCGTTTAAGGGGGAACAGATAAGGGGTACCGAGCACATAATCTAACTCTGGTCAGTTGACTCTATGTGGTTTCGTTCCGCCCCTATCGATTTTTTAAAAGTGACAGAATTTCAAGATCATTTACGTCATATTGCTGATAAAAAAATTAAATTTCATATGAAAGTTTAATCTCTGCAGATCACAAAAACGACCGTCTGCTATGTCAAAGCGGATGCTACCGCCGTCAGTCAGGATGTCAAAGTTGCACAAATTACATATTGTCAAAATCATATTGCTGACAAAAAATTTAAATTGCATATGAAAGTTTAACCTCTGCAGATCACTGGCTTACGTACTATTAGTACACACCCGCCTCACTCATTCTTACCTGATGGACTGTTCTCCTCCTCCAGAATGCGCCTTTTTCTTTTCTTTTTTTTATTGAACAAAATTGAAATGAGGTGTATGTAACATCACCCTTCTCATACAAACCCACACGCTCACCAGGGCAGTCTGAACACCGTATATTTTTTCGCGCTTCAAATCGCGCGATCGCAAACGCGCGGATTCCGCCGTGTATGATCTAGCCCTATCCTCTTCTCTTATTCTTATCGTGAATTCATACGACCTCTAGCAATATATTAAACACAATTTTTTCCCTCAAAGTAAAACTTGGTCTATTTCTAGCTTTGGTTCCATTGGGATCCGTCAAATGAGCATATGACATCTGGTGGCACAAAATTGTACTCAAAACGAGGGAAAATTTTACATGCTAACAGTGCAAATTTAATTGAATTGAAATTGTTTATTACAAATATAAAACAAGTAAAATAAACAAAAAGTTTATCGAAAATGGAATTCGCGACGTTTTCTAATATCAGTTATTGGCTATTGCCTTGTAAAACTTACTTTACAGCGAATTATTTTCTAATGAAATGTGGAAAAACTGTATTTATGAATTAAAAAAATATTTTATATTAATAATAAGATGTACTTATTATCATACTGTACTACAATAGTAAACTCATTTGATGGTTGACAAATTTATAGGACTAACTTTGTATACAAATATTTTGAGGTTAGTAACTTACCTACTTATTACAATATAACATATTATGTTGCAGTTATGTGTTTACATTATTCACCTAACCCTGCCTTAAAGAAGCATTGATTAATTTCGTGGAGAATTTCTTTTAATTTTGATGTTTTTAAGCAATATGTCGTAAAGATTACTACTTTTGACAGCTCAGTTATTTTGTTTTTTTTCACACATTTGATAATATGTCCGGCTTTGAGAATCCGTTCTTCTTCAACGAAATTCCGTTGTTTAAGATTCGTACCGGCCCAATTGCAAATTGCACTTATATTTATTATTTCTTATTGCTTTGAAAATCACAAAATTACACGCAAAAGTATACCCCGCATATAAAATTTCCCCCCCTTTGCGCCATGTTTTTTAATCTCCACCCATTTGACGGATCCCAATAGTATTCTCTAGATTCTAGAATATTTTCCAACATTTTTCTATCCTCAAAACAAGTTATTCAAGGTATTTGGTATTTTAGTCTGAAGATTCCTGCTCATTAAAATTGTTGTAATTTAACGGAAAATAAATAATTCTAAATAAATAAGTAATTATTCATTTTAGAGTAGGTAAATACAATGTCGTAATGTCAAATTTTGAAAAAATTAATAATAATTAATTACAGCTATCTTATATAAGGCTCATAATTTTAATTTCAACAAAAATACTTGAATGAACCTCACCTCAAAGATTATTCCTCATATGTAAAACAATTCCAAATACGTGAATCCGGTGATTTTTTAATAACATTTTAATTGATTTTAATCGCACTTGTCGCAAACCTATTTGATAGGGGTAGTGAGGGCTAAAGTTCCACTCTTCGACAATTTTTTTAAAGAAATCACAATTAAATTAAACGTTGTAAAATAGTGCCAGTTAGAATTTTAATAATAATAATAATTTTTTATTGAAATGCCACTAATGTGGATACAAACGTCAGAAAAATATAATACATATTAAAAAAGATCCTTTAAATCATAAGGCACAGTATTACAAACATGTTTTTTTAATGAAATTAAGAAAAATCGCAGGATAGTGGACCAAATATTTGATTTATTAAATTAAATGTACGACGTTTCGTCTATAGATTTAGACTTTTTCAAGTACATACATAAAAATTATTTTGTCCACTATCCTGCGATTTTTCTTAATTTTATTATAATCAGGATGGACACGATTTCTAATATAAAGGTTTTTTTAATTTATTTTTAAAATATTCTGTTTTGTTTATGATTTTTATTTCATCTGGCAATTTGTAAAAAATTTTATAACCTATATAGATAGGACTTTTAAAAAAAAAAGTCGTGTTATGCTTTAAAACTATATTGTTATTGCGGGTATTATATAGTTTTTAGGCGCGATCTTAGCGAAGCTAGAAGCGCCTATATACACTCGCTTTGTCTGTGCGTCTGTGAATCTGTCAATCTGTGAATCTCTAACGGATTTTTTGTATCAGTCGTACAGCCCAAAAAATTTTGTAATAGTAATTTTTCACGTACAAGCAGTATTTACAAAGATACATGATTTCCTTCCTTAAATTCAAGATGGCGGCCCCCCCTTGCGGAATTCGAGGGGGGAAACTTGGCTGGAGTATTCTAGTGGCTCCCCCTACCTGCCATTAAAATTTCATCAAACTTGTAATTAACGCAATTTAAAAGTAGGTACAGTGCGACCTCGATAATCCGGATTTGATAGTACTCGGTAATCCGGATCTGTGTTTTCAGACGTCTCCGCTACCACTGGAAGACATAGATGCTACAAACGAGCCCCCAGGGGGAACATTGGAATGTCGTTGTTTATCGCAATTGCATTACAATGTTCTTTGGGAATTGGCGAACCCAGGGAAACCCGAGCACGCACCAGTCGGTTGTGTACCCGGCTGGGTGATTCATTTAGGGACTATTATGAAGGAAGGACAGTCGCAACTTTTTTTCTTCTTCTGTTCTTCCCTCTTTTTTGTTGTTGATAGCGGTCTTGTCCCTCCGTTATGGGTACACTTTTGTTGCTGTCCTTTGTTTGTAGAAGTCCCTAATAGTACACCTGCGTGTTTGCCGTGCGCGGTGACCCGTAAGGCGGAAAAGAGGATCCTGGCAGTTGAGGTTCGCCTGGGTGCACCAACACACTGCTTTGGCCTCCGCTTCGCTGTAAACGGGCGGCTAGACCTAACCCAGTCTAGTCAATCGGCTAACGTCGTGTTTATATAGTATTCCGGCGGGGTGAGCCAGTGTCTTTGGATGGAGTGGCGCCGTCTCTTGAGCTGACTATATCACCGTGTAGCCCTGGCGCTCTGTACCGGTTTGCGGTCATCGTCCCCTTGTTGGGCTCCGTGGTGGGTGGGGAGCACGGTTGATGAATATAAAAAAACTATTATGGAAAATTTCCCCCCATTAAATAGCCCTCCCTCTAAGAGAGGGCGTAAAGATGGTAATTTGGATTTATTATTTGGTAATGACCTGGCGAATGTTACTCCTTGTAACAAATATTTGATAATGACTAAGGTAACTGGAAACTTCAATGGCGACAGTCCCTTTTACATTAATAAACATCTTGATGGCTTGTTTGGAACTTTTCTAAGTGTTAAAAAGTTGCGTGATGGATCTTTATTAATTGAAACATCTTCCCAGCATCAAGCTCAAAAGGTATTGGCATGCAAAAATATAAAAGGTGTCGACATGTGCACAGACGTACCGGTAAAAGTAGAATTACATAAGCAGCTGAACTTTTCTAAAGGCATTATTTATTGTTTCGATCTTCTTAACTGTACAGTTGAAACAATAAAAGAGGAACTTAAAGACCAAGGTGTTACAGACGTATACAGAATTCACGCACGTAGAGACGGTCAATTAGTACCTACACCGTCTCATATTCTTACGTTCTGTACACCGCAGCCTCCGCCATCAATTAAAGCAGCATTCTACTCTTTGAAAGTACGTCAGTATATACCATCTCCCTTGCGCTGTTACAAATGTCAAAAGTTTGGACATTCGCAGAACAATTGTAGCTTTGCCAGTCTCTGCGACAATTGCGGCCAACCTCTGCATGAGGATATTCCATGCAAAAGGGTGTCGCATTGCGTTAATTGCGACGGAACCCACTCTGCAAGATCTAGAGAATGTCCACAATATAAAGTGGAGTTCAAGATCCAAGAGATCAGAACAATTGAAAAAATTTCTTTTGCAGAGGCCAAGCGCAAGTATCGAGAAACTGTCCCTTCCTTTACACGTTCGTTTGCAACCATTGCTGCCGCTCCTGTTGTCAAAGTAGACATGTCAACACAGACATGTGACATGTCTACACAAACCGAAGTTTCCCCATCAAATTCTAAAGTTGTTGCCAAAAAAATAAATAAAAACAAAAGCAAAATAAGTCCGGATAGTAGATCACGATCGCCAGTTAAAAAGGCGAAATCACCAGTAAAATCTCTTGTTGGAAAGAGTCAGACATCTCCGGTCAAGAAAACTAAGGTTATCTTGAACCGGGATAATAGTCATAAAATGACTATAACTCACACTCGCATCGACCATAGCAGCAGTGCAGACTCTGCTATGGAAGAAGACATAAGCAGACCTCCTCATCATCGGTCTGATGCAGCGAGGAAAAAAATGAGGTAGCTTTTTTCTTCTTTATAATAAACATTCACTTTCTTACAGTGGAACATGAACGGTTTTTATATTCATTTCAGTGAATTGAAACTCCTCCTTAATGATCATAATGCTACTGCTATTAGTTTACAGGAAACACATCTAAAAGACACAAACACTCCGGTTCTTCGTGGTTTTACGATTTATCGTAAAGATAAACTATTTGTGGAACGTGCCAGTGGCGGAGTGGCAGTTTTAGTCCGAAATAATGTGTTTTCCGAAAATGTCCCATTACAATCTGACTTACAGGTCATCGCTGTCAGACTTTATGCGCCGAATCCGGTAACTTTGTGTTCAATATACATTCCTCCATCAGAACAACCGACACTTGCAACCATTGCGTCTGTTATAGACCAACTTCCACGCCCCTTTATCATCATGGGGGATTTTAATGCCCACAATCCCACTTGGGGTTCTAATCATGTGGATGCTCGTGGAAGGCTAATGGAGACGTTGATTCTGAATAAAAACTTGGTCGTATTGAACACAGGTTCCAATACACATTTCTCGGCTGCAAATGGGACATTTTCCGCTATAGATCTTACTCTCTGCTCTTCTTCTATCGCCCCATCCTGTGAATGGGAAGTAAATGCCGATTTTTGTAGCAGTGACCATTTCCCAATCATTTGTCGTCTTCTTTCATTCCATGTGGATGAAAGACGCTCCCCGAAGTGGAAAATAAAAGACGCTAATTGGTCACACTTTCAAAAAGTACTAAATGTCGGCGAAATGAACTTTGGCAATGTCGATGCTGCTGTAGAGCATTTCACGGATGCGGTCATCGAGGCAGCTTTAGCTGCAATTCCACGCACGTCAACAACACCGCGACGTGTGCCTGTTCCCTGGTGGAATCAGGCTTGTCGGGATGCCATCCGTGAACGTCGTAGAGCTCTCCGTCGCTTCAAAAATAATATGACGGATGAAAATCGTGTAATTTTCATGCAAAAGCGTTCCATTGCCAGACGTATCATAGCAGAGAGTAAGAAGCAGTCATGGAGTGAGTTTGTTTCCACTGTAAGAAGTTCTACTCCCGCCCGCGAAGTGTGGGAGAAAATTCGGAGGATCTCTGGCAAACAGAGTTTCAATTACATTTCTGGATTGGTAATGGGAAATGACATAATTACGTCGCCCGATGAAGTCGCCGATCACATGGGCTCATGCTACGCAAAAGTCTCGAGTTCCGCAAACTACCTTGAGCGTTTTTCTGCTCAGAAAAATCAAGCAGAACAAGTTGCATTAAACTTATCCTCAGAAAATGAGGAGAACTACAACGCACCTTTCTCCTCGTGGGAACTGCAGTCGAGTTTGCATGATTGCCATGATACTTCTCCAGGATCTGACGATATTCATTACCAATTTTTGAAAAAGCTACCTCCCTCCGGATTGATATTCCTTCTCAAGATGTTTAATTTAATCTGGTACACCAATACGTTTCCTACCGCTTGGTGTAATTCTATTGTAGTGCCGTTGTTGAAGCCCGGTAAAGACCGGAAACAAGCATCAAGTTATCGTCCTGTCTCACTGACTAGCTGTTTATCAAAACTCCTCGAACGTATGATCAACCGACGATTGGTTTGGATTCTTGAATCCAGACGATTGATCACGAATGCCCAGTGTGGCTTTCGTAAGCACCGTTCAACTATAGATCATCTAGTCAGGTTAGAGTCCGCAATACAGGACGCTTTTCTTAACAAGCAGCACTTGGTAGCGGTCTTTTTCGACCTTGAAAAGGCTTACGACACTACATGGCGGTATGGAATACTCCGAACACTACATAATTGGGGTATCAGAGGACATCTTGGAAATTTTATAAATAATTTTTTATTCGAGCGCTACTTCCAAGTCCGTATCGGCAACACTTTGTCTAGTGTCTTTGTACAGGAGAATGGTGTTCCACAGGGTTCGGTTCTTAGTGTCACTTTATTTTCCATCGCTATTAATGGCATAATTGACAGCATTCCATCGTCTGTAGAGTCATCGCTCTATGTTGATGACTTGGCGATCTACTGCTCGTCAAAGTACATTCGCACTGCACAACGTCACCTGCAGTTGGCCATTAATAGCATTCAGAACTGGACAACCAACAATGGGTTTAAATTTTCTGTGGGGAAAACCCAGTGTGTGCACTTTTGCCGCATTCGTAGTTGTTATCAAGAACCATTCTTATATCTATATGACACTTTGATTTCTGTACAAGACACTGCTCGATTTTTAGGACTCACTTTTGACCGGTCGTTGAATTGGAAGGCTCATTTTAATATTTTAAAGAGGAAATCGATGTCTTCCCTGAATATTTTAAAAATTTTATCCAGCACCACGTGGGGTGCAGACCGTACGGTTTTGCTACGAATTTATCGTGCAGTCGTACGGTCTAAATTGGATTACGGTAGCATTGTGTACGACTCGGCGCGTGAGTCGTACATTAGGACGTTAAACGCTGTTCATCACGCCGGAATACGTTTGTCAACCGGAGCGTTCCGATCCAGTCCTGTTGTTAGCATTGCCGCTGAATGCGGAGAGCCTCCGCTGAACATCCGGCGGAAACGGAATATGCTATCCTACGTCTCTAAGCTCCGTAGTCAACCTGATCACCCAACTTACAGTTGCGTATTTCAACCAAGGTTTTCTTCTCTGTATAGACGGAGAAGAAATGCAACACGTCCTCTCGGTATCAGGTTGACTTTTCTCCTAGATGAACTTCCGTTGGCACTTCCTAGAACTCTTAAAGTCGGCCGTAATTCTGTGCCCCCGTGGCTAATTCCTCAGCCCGTCATCGACATGTCACTTTCCATTCATCCTCGAAATTCAACAACTCCAGAGCTCTATCGCCAGCTTTTCCTGGCATGGCTGGATCAGAATCGAGACTACCGTTCCGTTTACACGGATGGTTCGAAGTCTCTCGACCGAGTTGGTTGCGCGTTCGTCACCGATAACGCCAGTGTTGGATATAAGTTGTCTCAAGAGTGCAGTATTTTTACTGCAGAGTTATATGCAATCTTGCAGGCCTTGAGACATGTGCACGGTCCGCACAAATATGTTATTTGCAGCGACTCTTTGAGTTCTCTACAGGCATTGCAGCGTTCCTACCCCAGCCATCCTCTGATTTGTTTGATACAGGACAAGTTATATTCCCTAAAAAGAGGTGGAACAACTGTCCGGTTTTGTTGGGTTCCCGGCCACATGGGAATCGCTGGCAATGAACTAGCTGACACTGCAGCTAAGGACGCTGCAAATAACGGTCAGAGCGTGTTTTGCGTTATCGGTGACGACCTTAAGAACGTACTGATTTCAGCCGTGAAGCAGCTCTGGAAGGATGAATGGAGTGCTGTCGATGAAAACAAGTTAAAATCCATAAAGTCTATAGTTGACCCATGGTTCACATCTTGCCGTCCCTCCAGGTGGGAGGAAGTGGTCCTTACACGGCTGCGCATCGGTCACTGTAGACTTACACATGGTTTTTTGATGGCTCGTGAGGAACCGCCCCTCTGTGAAACGTGTGACACTCGCGTTACCGTTTCGCATATTTTAATCGAGTGTATCCAGTTTAGGGACACACGACAGCAGATCGGATTGTCAGGTGATCTGTCTGTTGTTTTAGGAAATGATCCTGACAATGTCGATCTGCTGTTTAGATTTTTAAAAGAAACCGGTCTTGACCGGTTTATCTGATTTTATTTATTTGTGTACATTTGGGCCCCTTTACAGCCTTTATGGTTTTTTACATTATATCTTACTACATTGTATTGTATGACACTTTTTATTTGTACTTGTGATTGTTTTGCTTTGTTGTATGTTAACTTTTGATTTTGCTTTTGTTTTTATTTACATTTATTGTTTTAGACGCTAATGACCTCAGTTGTCGGGCGTCTATAATTTACAATTCATTCATTCATTCATGCTACAAACGAACATCATGAGAGTAGTGACAATGAAAGTCCAGAGTTAAATAATATAAACCAGACTGTTAAGAATGACGAGGCAGGTAAAAGTTTCAATGCGTGTATAAACTGGGCAGAAGAAACTAATATTCCACTACATGATGTTCTTGTATTTCAAAGATTAAAAGAAACGGCTTTTATTTGAACCAGAAAAGGATCAAGCAAACAAAAATTACAAATTACTTTACAAAATAATATAAAATTTAATAAGGATGCTTCTTTTTAAAATAATTTTTGTTTATGAACTGTTTTCTAGTTGTTTTGAAGTAAATGGTTTCTCTTTTCAATAAAAAAACAGTTTCGCTTCAGTAATCCAAATTATTAATTTACTAATCCGGATGACCACGGTTTTAATTAGTCCGGATTATCGAGGTCGCACTATACCTACTATTTGACTTGATTAACAGTAGTTTTTTTAACATGTTTTTGTTGATTTACGATTCATCAGAAGACTCGTCCGAAATAGATTTATTTTCCAATAAATTTGACTTAGGAGTTAAATTTCTCATACGAGCCAATTTATTATTAATGGCAATGCGCAATTGGCTGCGACTATATTTTTTGCCAAATATTTCTTCAACAGCGTCTACAAACAGAAATTTCAATTAGTAATCCAGGAAAAAATCATCAGATCTTTTTGGATCAATTTTAGGACCATGAGATCTAATTCGACTTCATTAAATATCGGTTTATTTACATCGATCAATCAAATTTTCCCGTATAAAAAAAATTATCTTCAATAGCTGCTAGCTTATTTTCGTCAAGATCCTTTTTTTCACGTAGTCCCTCAGCTACCTTAATTTTGCTTCTCCCACCTTTCAAATTGATTGTGAGTAGTTCTTGTAACGAGAATACGGAAGTTAATAAACTAAGTCCCATTTGGATAAAAGTTGACTTCGAAGAGGTCGAGTACCATTGGGCTGGCGTTATGTAAACGCCACTATTTTTCTTTCCAATTTCAATCTGAAAAGACAATGATTATTATTATAATTCAATATTTATTATGTTATCAACTTATGACCAGGCGCATACATTCTATTATTGCATCCGATTGTCTGATCTGGTCATTTGAAGTTCAAAAAACCATATTTTTTTACGACCGTACTGCACACACCCGATTCGGACTCAATCGGACGTTCGAGCCGAAAAGAGGTGCACTGCGTCCGATTAATTGTTTCGATAAAAAATCGGATCAGACTGTCTTAAACGCGTACATCCCATACTAAATCGTGACATGACGCAAACATCTGATTTATTTACGTCATTTTCGGTGTGAAAGCCGTTCAGCATGGGTCTGTGTGTTATTAAAAATAAAATGTGCGATAATTATAAAAATAAATAATGCTGTTTATAATTATCAAAAAATGTATCCGAAATAACCTGTCAATGATACACTCCTGGACAAAAAAATCGGACAGTTCTTATGTTCTTATATTTATTTCTCTACTTTCTTGTTGTTTTCGTATATCTCTCATTAATGTTTTTTTTTAATTACTTAATATCAATGAAGTTACATTATTGCATACTCAAACATGCATATTTTATTTGAACGAGACACGTTTAGCAACATTTACTTATAAATTTAAAAAAAAAAAAAAAATTTAGTGTCCAATTTTTCTTGTCCAGAGGAGTGTATTTTAAATATTGATAATAATATTCGTTTTAAAGAACATAATTTGTTTTTTGGTTCAGGTGTATCATTTTTTTTTCTATCCACAGACGAGGGTAAATTAACAGAATTTATTTCATTTATTTTTTCCACAACTTCTTTTATCAACCTTTGATTTCCCATCACAGCTATAAATTAAGATAAAATATTAAATTTGATACTCAATATTTATTTGCACATACCTATACAAATGTTGTAGGTACCGTTGTAAAGCATGTCGTTATTAACTGTTTCGGTATCATTCAAAATATTTAAACCAGACAGATTTTCAAATCTTTTGTTTTTTTCAACCGCAATTTCATTTGTCTCTTGCTCATCTGACTGCTGCTGTTGCTGTTGTTCACCTTGATCTCCAATTACTTTTGGCGATTTTTGGCCGTTCATAAGCATTATAGCCCACTCTAATTTAGCTACTGAGCCTATAATAAGAAATAAGTAATCACTATTGTCAATCAGTAGAGATCATGATAATAATATGGATGTTTTTTAGGGTTCCGTACGTCAGAATGAAAAAAAGGAACCCTTATAGGATCACTCATATGTCTGTCTGTCTGTCCGATCTTCCCAATTTCATTCGACGCATATTTGGATAATGATAAGGTTTACAAAAAATTTCAATTGGCGGTTTTTTTTATAACAAAAAAAAAAAATGTAAACTTGTATCTACTCGTATTTCAAATAGTTTCTCTACAGTAGACTTGTTTCTAATCTCTAAGGGCACCCAATAGGAAGTTAGCAGTATGGTTTTACCCACACACTAAGCATCTTTTAATTTTTACGTAGGTATTGAATAACGATTGGGATTTACCTGATATTTCTGCAACATGCACGTCGTAGCATTTCCATCCACCTCTCGGTTTTTTCCCAGTTCTCCACTCGACTACATACTCCGTGTATTTAAGGTAATAATTACGATGGTAGAGTTAAAATACAAATTTTCAAAGAAAAAAAAACAAAAAAAAATCTTAAAAAAATACTATCTTATTCTACACATGAATTTCTTTCATTTTTGCCAAGTATGTTTTTTTCTGTAAAATGTGTAGGAAGCAGGAAATTGAGAAAAACCATTTTCCCATGTAAATGTCCTATGTACACTTGAAATCCGGAAACCCTGTATAATTTACCTATGTATCATAGGGAAAATGCTGCACTTGATGATATTAGCCGTGTGCCAAGAACCGGTAGTATCAAAGATGCGAGTTGAAGTTTTACCCCATTAGTTACGGTAAGACTGATGTGCTGTGAATACACAATCAATAAGACATAATATGTTGACATCTACATTATTTTTAAGGCATACAGCAACACCTCCATGTAAATATTGTTGACGACAAAATTTTGCTAGTGTTCAGAGATACACAGTATGTCTAATGATTCCCTAATCGTAATTATTTCTAATAATTCTATTTTATTGTTTATGCATTGTACATTTTGGTGCAAAATAGTAAGTTGTTTATTATTACCAGGGACATGTTTAACTGAGCTGTCTGCAATTTGATCACTTACTGAACTGTTGATTTCTGTCTTCTTTAGATAGTGTTTAGAATATTTAATCCACAGCTTAGACTTTAAGGTTACGCATGTTCGGTACACATCTTTTTACATTGTGTCTTATCTATATAGGCACCATCTAGTAGGTCTTTCCTACATAATAACATTCTTCGCTTATGCCTTATGCACCATAAGCGATGCTGCTGCGGCACGTTTAGAATTATCATTGAAATGTGGGTCACGCAATTTCACACCTAACTCTAGGTTCACATGTTGAACACTACTATTTGTGGCCTTCCGAAAGATAAATCAAAATTTTGTTTAGTGTGCTTGAAAAATAAAAAACGTTTTAACAAAAAAAAAAAGCCTTCAAAAAGTCACTAAAAAGAGGAAAATTATATAACTTTGAGGTCTGCGCCAATTTATTAAAATATGAAGTCGGTTAAAAAAAAAGATATTAATTAAATTGGCACTTTTTAACCGACTTCATATTTTATTAAATTGGCGCAGACCTCAAAGTTTTATAGTTTTCCTCTTTTTAGTGGCTTTTTGAAGGTTTTTTTTAAAAAGTTTTTTATTTTTACTTTTTAGTGGTATTACAATACGTAGTTTAATCGCTTGCCAATAGATTCACTTCTACAAACTTTTTTATTAACCGATTTCTTACGTTGTGTGATGTGTCAAAAAGTGACATTTACCTTAACGAAATCACACACCGTTACTCACTTTTATTAAAATCAGCCGAACTACTGAACCGATTTAAGTAAAATTTATATGGGACCAACTTCGAGGTACACCCTATCCAATAAAATAAGAATAATCAAAATCGGACTACTCTAAAAAGTTATGCGTGGTCATACATAAAAAAAGGAAAAAAAATATACTCGTCGACTTGAGAACCTCCCTCGTTTTTTTGAAGTCGGTTAATCTTACAACGCTTTTCTAAAAACAGAGATGCTGTCAGATATTTTAAAATTATTAGAATATTGTCGAGCGTTTATAATTTACAATTAATTAATTATTAGAATAATGATTTTGCAGGAAATGATCGATAAAATTGTGAATAGGAACACAAATTTTTCCGCCCCCAGGGGGAACATTGGAATGTCGTTGTTTATCGCAATTACATTACAATGTTCTTTGGGAATTGGCGAACCCAGGGAAACCCGAGCACGCACCAGTC
>CM077520.1:17426499-17474884 GCA_039654895.1 Mongoloraphidia duomilia
TGATCTAATTAGTGGTTAAAGATAAAAAAGGATTCAAGTCCAACGATTCAATGAGAATTTGTAACCAAAGAAGTTACGCTACATCTATATACATTTCTCCTAATATATAAAAAAATTTCAGATCAACAAATATACAACTCTAAACAGGTATTCAATATTCTTATTATTATTATTATTAATAGATAAACTATTTTAAATATAATTATGTATTGAGTTTTACAGGAACTAATAGCTGCATCAACAAAAAATTACAGTGTGTTTTAACTAAAGGCAATGCTGGGCAAGTAATAATACATAAAAAAATCAGCTTAAGAGGTGAAAGCTTAATTGCTTTTACTTTTTAATATTTTTACAATCAGTACACATCCATAGTTTTCCTTTAGGTCTTCTTCGAAGTGAAGCACATTTTAAGTGGTACCATACTAAACAATAGTCACATCCTATACTGATTTTAAATTTTTTGTTTTTCTTAACTTCATCATCGTCACTGTCGACCGTCTTATTTAAATCTAATAAACAGTACTTGCATTTCCATTCTTGTAATTTTTTTTTTCATACATCTTCAGAACTTTTTGCCACCCCTCAGTAGTAAAATATGAATTTATTATCGATAAATTAACATTTTTTTTCATCGATAATAGCAAAAGATAATTCTTTGTAGCTTATTTTTATATCACATTTACTTATTTTTATATCACATTTACTTATTTTTTTGTTGTTATTAAGTACTTCGTTTATAATTTCATCTCCCACCAACCACTTTAATATTATTTTACATTTTTCTTTTATTGATTTTTTGATAAAATGCATCATTATTTCTTTATTGTCTGGTTTTTTCTTTCTCGGTAATCCTATAACTGTATTGTCGGTACCCCTGGGTCTTCCTCTTCGCTTAAGAGCTGGTTGAACAATAATGTTTGATAGGATATTTATTTATTTTTTCGTTACTGTCGTCTCAGATGTCATTATTGTAGATGTGTTTGGTAAAAGATGATTAATATTTAATGATGCTGAGTTTGTAACAGAAGTATTATCTGTTAAAACATATTTTTTAGGCGTCAATATTTTATTGCTATCAACAGAATACAGGGAATCTTTTTGATTTTCTTTATTTGCAGCACTATCATCCAATACCATGTCGTCATTGTGATCATCTGAACTATCAGATAGCACATTTGTCATTCGACTTCTTTTTATTTTATAAGCAACATCATCATCGTCAGAGCTTTCCAAAGTATTTTTGTTTTCGCGTGGAGGTGCGTGCATAATTATTTTTGGTGAATTTTAATTATTAATAAATTTTTTTTTTTATATTTATAACAAACCATGAAGTATCTACTATAACAGCAATTGAAATTTAACGCTGTATAATATTTATTATTGTTGTTGTAAGTAAATTCATCTTCTTGTATTGATTGTAATTATATTTATAGGTTATTGATTTCAGTAAGTCTTCATCAATTGTTGAATGGTTAATTTCAGTATATACGAAAATATTTTACGGAGTAAAATTTAATCATATGAAGAAAGAAAAATAATAATTTACTATTATTATTTTTCTGAACAAATTAATGAAACTACTTCGTACTTCGATGTTTAAAAGTTTTTTTTCTCATAATTAATAAAATAAACTTGAACGATAAGTTATAAAACTTTAATTTTTTGAATTAGAATGTTTTTCTTAGCCCAAATATTTTTTATTTTATTACTGAATTAAATTCTTAATGCATTAATTATCTTCACATTGCTGACACATCCAGAGCATTTTACGGAGACAGCGCTTAAGCCCTGTATACTTTAAATGATACCATTCGCAGCAGTAATTGCAACATATAAATGTGTAATTTTTTTACAAATTATATTACTTACCCATTAAAATAAAATTTCTTGATTTATAAACTTATTTTATGACAGTGTGTCAATTTTATTTTTTAAAATAACAACTGAGCACTTATAAAAATAATTGAAGTACCTACATTAATTATTTAAAAATATGTTTTTTTAACAAAAATAAAAAAAATAATTTTTGGTGTCATTAAATTTCAAAAAAATTATAATTATTGTCAAAGAAAGAATATAACAAAAATAAAAAATTTTATAAATAAATATCATGTAATATTTAGAAAAAAAAACGTCAAAAATAGTAAGATGCCATAAGTTTCCGAACCCAGGTCCCCATGCATAGAACGCGAATGGACTTGTGTAGATAGTCGTTGTTATTGATATATGTAGAACTTAATATATCCGGACAAATAATTTATAAATTATTTTATCCAGTACCCGGATGAATAGTCACTGCGTTTATTATTTTTAGGGGGTCACGCGAAAGTTATGGTGATAAGGCAATTGGTTATGTTCAATTAAAACGGTAAAATGGCATTTGCACAGTGAAAGGTCGTGTATGTCCAAAGCACAAAGTTAGGAGTAAAGCTTATACAGTAACTTTAATTGTTAATGAAAAATTAAGAAAAATTCAAGATACTGAATAATAATTATCAAGATGATTTCAATATCATTTTGACTGCGGAACAATCAACATAACATGTATATTTTGCAAAATATCAATATACACTGTCCATTTAGTACATGTATAGCCTAGCTAAACATAACTTTTAAAACTAAGAATTAAACAAAAATCATTTGATAACAGTATACAAATTTATTATTAATTCTGAAAGTTCTGATTTGGAGTTAATTTTCTGACAAATTTTTATTTGACGTACCTACCTAACTATAATAATATGCATTGTATTTATATTCTGATATAAATCATTATTAACTATAATATAATTATAATAAAATACTTACATCGAAATGATCTTCACAACAAAAAAATTTGACGTACTTTTAGGGCAAATACATCGTGCTGCTCGGAACCATTGCTTTCGACGTTTAACATTTTGTGGCACATTTAAAAACATTTTTTCAGGGCTTGTTTTTGTATTGTTTGTACAAAGTGGTACGAAACAGGTCCGAAAACTTTTGAGATTTGACATTTTCAATGAAATAATCTATATACCGACGTTGAGAATAGGAATAAATAAATTATAAACAAAATCACACCTGTCACATACAGTCAGCTTAAACATAGTTACGTCACAAAGCGCTCAGGTTTTTTTCGGGAACTGTCGGGCGTCATCGGTACTAGGTTTAAATATTTATTTTTAACTTGATATAACTTCTTATTAGTGTATTTGCCATATGGCACATACACTATTGGCGTCGGTCGGATGGCGGGACCTAGGGGTCGGACCAAAATTTCTCGACGTTTCATAGCTTCCTGAACAATTTGGCACCATTTTTAGAAATGTTTATATACAGTGTGTCCACAGACTCATCCTCAACACGGAGATCTCCGTTGTTATGGGAGATAGAGATTTGGTTAAATGAGACAAAATGTGCAGAATCTCCAGTACTACTACCCTGCGTAGTCAAACTTTCCATATTTTGCTTGGTTCGCGACCGACAGTTGAAAAACGAGATTTCCCATTTTCGTTTTTTTTTGTTTATAACTCGCTTATTAAGTAAGCTAGAAAAAAAATATTTTCACTTTCTTAAGGCCCTTTTTTATGAAGATTTCAAATCTCATTTCATATTTTTATTTACTTTTATACTTTGTTTTTTTAAATACACGTCAAAGATGGCTATGACACCATTCGAAAAAGATTTTTTAACACGCTTATATTAGCTTCACTTGTATGTTTGTAACCGACTTCTTTGAACTTGATTTTTTTTTTTTTTTTGAGAGGAGGAAATCCTTTTTACGGACACCCAGGGAAGGTAGCCCTGGGTAGTGTGGGACTCGAGCCAAGGCCCCCTACCCACTAAAACCCCCTCGATCTAACCCCTTTTTATCCCTCCCGCGGCACCGACGGTCTGTCATTACTTCGCGGGAGGGGAGCTTCAGCCTTAAGCTTTACCGCGCTGCCAGGGTCCGGATAATTGCGACAGCAAATTCGTGCCCTGCTTTCCAGTCTTGCTCGGAGAGCAGCATAGTGCTGACATAGTTGTCAGTAGTGAGTGAAGTACCCATGCTGCATTCCAGCTCCTTCCTTTTGCGCTCAAAGCGCGCGCATTTAATGAGGACGTGCTCGGCGCTCTCTCTTTCTTGTGGGCACGTTGGGCACTCCGGAGTGCTTTCGACCCCTATCCGTGTCAGGTACTCTCTGAACACCCCGTGTCCAGAGAGTATCTGCGTGAGGTAGTAGTCGACCCGTCCATGACTTCTTTTAACCCATTCCGCTATCTTAGGGATCAGTCGGTGAGTCCACCTCCCGTTCGTTGCACTATCCCATCTTGCTTGCCAAGCCTTGATGGTTTTTCCCCTATCCCAATGTCGGTCTGTATCTTCGGTCTCCTCCTGGGGTCTGTGTTTCCTGCTGTACTGGCTCATTCGCTCTTTCGTCAGTAGTTCGAGCGGGGGGAGTCCCGCGATCACCAGTACAGCTTCGCCAGATATAGTTCTATAGGCGGATGCCACTCTTATTGCTCCTAGTCTGTAAACTGGGAATACCAGCCTACCGTAAGATGGAGTGTTCAGGGCATCAGCCCAGATGGGCGCTCCGTGAAGTAGCACTGAAGTGCTTACTCCGGCTAGTAGCATCCGCTTATTTTGGCATGGTCCACCGACATTGGGTAGGATCCGTGCAATTGCTTTCATAGTTTTTCCCGCTTTTTCGCCAATGTATTGGAGATGCTGCTTAAAACTCAGCCTTTGGTCGATTTTAACACCTAGGTACTTGATGGACGGTTGTGTATCTAAGGTGTATTTACCGTAACGCAGAGTGATATTCTCCCGCTTTTTCTTTCCCGTGATAAGGACAGCCTCAGTCTTTTGGATGGCAAGGGACAGTCCGTTGTTCTCCATCCAGTGTCCCACCCTTCTCATGACCTCTTGGAACGCCTCCTGGAGGTCATCTTTCTCGCCGATAATTAGCGCTACGAGGTCGTCTGCGTACGCGACAAGTTCGGCGTCTGGTGGCATTTCCTCCTTCAGCAGATCGTCATAGAGGACGTTCCAAAGAGTTGGTCCAAGGACCGACCCTTGTGGGACCCCGGTCGTTAATTTGTAGGATTTCGTCCCCTCAGTGGTATCGGCCCATAACATCCTGTTGGTGAAGTAGCTGGCGATGATCCTCATAAGATAGGCTGGAATGTCAAATCTCCTTTCCAGCTGGTGCCATATTCGATTCCAGCGGGCCGAGTTGAAGGCATTCTTTACATCCAACGTTACCACGAGGCAGTAAGGTCTCCTACGGCTATTGACCTTCTGCTCCATGCTACCCCACACTGCCTTCCTTGCTGTATCCACCACCCGTGCGATAGCATCAGTGGTGGATCTGCCGGTCCTGAACCCATACTGTCTATCTGACAGTTTTAGTTCTATGTATTCAGCCAGTCTATTCTGTATTATCCTCTCCAGTACCTTCCCGGCCGTGTCCAGCATACATAAAGGCCTAAATGCCGATGGGTCGCCAGGCGGTTTTCCTGGTTTAGGTACGAGCACCAATCGTTGCCTCTTCCATCGCTCTGGGAAGACTCCTTCGTTAAGACATCTCGTAAAAACTGAAGAGAACATCTCTGGCCTTAGTCGCATCGCTGCTAGAAGTGCAACGTTCGGAATTCCGTCCATACCAGGGGCTTTATTTAGCCCAATGTTCCTGCAGGCCTGTTTGAGCTCTTGGCTGCCAACCGAGATGTCCTGTTGGTGATCCTCTCTTCCTTGTATTTTAAACCTTGTCACTTGGTTCCTTGGGAATAAAGTCGTGACGATTTCATCAACCTCCCTAAGATTCATTATGGGTTGCTGCTTCCGTAACTTCTTTGTCACTATTTTGTAAGCCTTATCCCATGGATCATGATTAAGGTCAGCGCACACTTCCTCCCAGCAGTGTCTTTTGCTGCGGTATATCATCTTTTTGAGTTCTTTTTTAGCGCTTTTGTATGTATTCCGGAGGGAGTCGGTTGGCTTCCCCTTGCCGAGCGCTCGCTGATATAGTCTTCTTGTTCTTAAACATTCACTTCTGCATCGAGCAATCTCGTCATTCCACCAGAAAGTAGGAGTGAGTGTGCTTGAGGTACTAGCGCGTGGCATGGTAGCATCACAGGTCCACGTCACCTTGTCCATTATTGTGTCGGTGGCCTCGCCTGCTGTTTTGTTAAAAAGTGGGAAGTCCTTCGGGAGGCAAAGGTCTAGTGCCGCAGCGAAATCATCCGGGTTCCAGAACTTTGTTTTCCATTTGACCACAGGTGGTCGTGTGGCTCCTCTCGCTGACTTGGCCCGAGGATCTTCCAGAATGGTCCATTTGATGGCCAAATGGTCACTATTGGTGAACTCTTGACTCACTGTCCAATTGAAACCCCTGCGTTGTAATATGGGGGAGGCGAACGTGACATCTATAGTTGAGCTGCCTCTGCTGCCAATAAAGGTATGTTCACTTCCCTCATTAATCACCACAACGTCTAGAAGTGCAAGTGCTTCTAGGAGCAACTTTCCTCTTTGATTAGTGTGTCTGCTTCCCCACTCCACAGCCCAGGAATTGAAATCTCCGGCAATGATGAGAGGTTTCAGTGTCCTTGCGTCCGATACCAGAGCGTGAAGGAAGGCCTCATATGCTGGTATCGGGTCGTTAGGAGAAGCATAGCAACTAAAGCAATGAATTCCATTAATTTCTGCATGGACGTACCCCACTCCAATCCTGCTCCTCTCTTTACTTCTCTGTTGTTGTCCACAGATCCATATCGCCGCACAATTAGAGAGGTCGGCAATCCACTCACCCCTTGTCATTGGTCTGTTCTGCTCGCTTATGAACGCGACATCTACCCCTTCTGTACGCACGGTTTGCATGAGCAAGTCCTGCGCAATACGGCTTCGGTTGAGGTTAAGCTGCAGTCCCCTCATCATCAGTCCGCAGTTGGCCTCCTCCAGCACCTCCTTCTTGTTCATCTCCTGTTGGTCGCATAGGATTTCCATTGCAGTCTCTTGCTATGTGGCCTCGGCGTCCACAGCGCATACAGTCTTTCGACCGATCTACTTTACCCGTGCAGCGGGCGGCGATGTGTCCCATGTCCCAGCACTTATAGCATCGCAGAGCTCGTTCTACTTGTCTCACTCTGCATGAAACCCATCCAATCCTGAGTCTCCCTGCTGCATTTATCTTTCCTGTCAGTTGCGATGGCAGTCTCACTCTTGCCATTTTGGTCTGGCCGAAGGCAGGCCTCAGGTGCACCGTAATCTCCCCTGTATGGGGCTCTTCAGCGCTTGTCAGCCATTTCTGTATGCCTGTCTTCACCTCTTCCGGTGTGGTGGACTCATCCAGGTCTCGAATCTCCAGTTCTGACATGGGTGTGCGGCCCCACACCTCAGCTTTGTTAGCCAGTGTGGTCCTAAGCTTTTGGGCGCACTCCTCTGTCTCTGGTCCTCCATTTCCACCAAGTGTCAGTAGGAGGTCTCCACTCACTGTCCTCCTGATCTTAGTGACTGCAGTGCCAACGTTTTGCAACTGTGGATCACTCTTGATACTGGAAAGGATCTCAGCATACGATGTTTCTTCTCCAGTTTTTTTCCTAATTATTATGGCATCGTTGCGCTGACGCCTCCTTCTCTCCTTGAGTCTTCCCCTTGGTCTTTCGTTTCCTCTCTTGGAGGGTGGGGGTTCCTTGTTGGTTCCACCACTATTAGGGGGGGGATCAACCTTCTTCTTCCCTCTTGCTGTAATTACATTCCAGCCCTGGGTATCCATATTCTCTGTAGGTAGCTCATTTCTAGGCGGTGGCTCCATCACTCTAGTCCTCGGAGCCTCCTTTCTTCTCTTCTCATCGTTCTTCGTCTCCTCTGGAGATCCAAGGGGTCTCTTAGCCATCGTGACGTTAGCCTTTTGCGCGAACAGTGGAGATGTTTGTGTCATTACTTCCGCCACTTGTGCTCGTACTATTTCATCTGCCTTGTTCCGGTTCTGCCATTTGGTTCTCGACCAGACAATGCTCAGATCCTTCGATAGCGTTTTCACCTTTTTGTGAACGTTTTTGTTAGCTGCTACGAACTCGCGCATTTCCTCAATTAATTTCCCAAATCTCTTCCCATCTATTCCAGATATAACCATATAGTCGTCTCTCTGATCATTGGCAGTTCGTGAGAATATGGGAGCATTATCATCTCCTCTGAGTCGCGGTGTCATTTCCTTCTTGGTGAGACCAGTGGAGTTCCCCGCATCGTTATGCAAAAGCGCACATTGCGTTGTGGGCCTTGTATCGCTCTTCTGTAGTAGCTGTCCACCTTCTTTTCCACCCTCCCCCTCACTTGCTGTATTACTCAACTCTCCTATTTTTATTATATCCATCTGGGATTGTTCCTTCTCGCTTATCTTGCTGTCCTCTGTTTCTCCTCCCCATGAGAACGACCTTCCTTTCGGTGGTGTCCTTAGTAGTGAGTCCCTTCTCTTAAATGGGTCAGGGATGTTCCTGGTTCCAGTAATCCTTGTCTGCACTCCCGCCTGGTTCCCTACTGAGAGTGTTAAGCAGTCGCTTGCTGACGGTCGAGTGGGGCCTGCTTGCTCACCCACAACATCGACCGGAACTGGAGTTCCGAGCTCCTGCTCCGTAACCTTGCTCTCTTTTCCGTTACTCATCATAGTTGTAACCTTTCCCCCAACCTGAGGGACCAGGAAGTTTTAATCAAGGACTTCTCCCTTTAGCCTTTGGAGATCCAACTCCATGCACTGCAAGGCAGCAGCGGTGATTTTGGTCCGCCCCGGGTATTTTATTTCCCCGGTACCCACCATATCTGGTGAGCATTCTCCTATCCGCCACCCGGAGAGGCGCCCGATGGGAGATTCACCACTCCACACGGGCTTTGAACTTGATTTTGACCAACTTTGAACGGTCAGATTTAGTTTAAACTTTGCACACTTATCAAGGACCCACTACAATACAATAACTCCATAAGTTTGTCCCATTATCCTGACCAGGATCTCCAGGACTAAAAAAAAAAGCAAAAAACTTCAGATTGAACTGAAACTTTGCACACTTATCAAGGACCGATTACAATACAATAATTCCATAAGTTTGTCCCATTATCCTGACCAGGATCTCCAGGACTAAAAAAAAAAAAAGCAAAAAACTTCAGATTGAACTGAAACTTTGCACACTTATCAAGGACCGATTACAATACAATAATTCCATAAGTATGTCCCATTATCCTGACCAGGATCTCCAGGACTAAAAAAAAAAAAAGCAAAAAACTTCAGATTGAACTGAAACTTTGCACACTTATCAAGGACCGATTACAATACAATAATTCCATAAGTTTGTCCCATTATCCTGACCAGGATCTCCAGGACTAAAAAAAAAAGCAAAAAACTTCAGATTGAACTGAAATTTTGCACACTTATCAAGGACCGATTATAATACAATAATTCCATAAGTTTGTCCCATTATCCTGACCAGGATCTCCAGGACTAAAAAAAAAAAAGCAAAAAACTTCAGATTGAACTGAAACTTTGCACACTTATCAAGGACCGATTACAATACAATAATTCCATAAGTTTGTCCCATTATCCTGACCAGGATCTCCAGGACTAAAAAGCAAAAATAAATTATAATTTAAAAAAACTAAAAAACACGCTTTAATGAACTAAAAAGTAAAAAATAATTAATTTTATTGTAAAAAAAGCGTGGGGTGCTTTGTATCATATTTTCATACTACCCCACGCTTTTTTACAATAAAATTAATTATTTTTTACTTTTTAGTTCATTAAAGCGTGTTTTTTAGTTTTTTTAAATTATTTTTCTCTTTAATTTGATATGAGGGTTGATGGATTTATTTTCAAAAATAACAGAGTTATACGTAAAACACTGCTTTTTAATAGTAGGCTATGCTAAATTAATTGATAAAACAACAGAAGGCTTAGCAAACAGTTGAAATTCGCGTTGGCTTAGTAAACGGCTGTTTTGTTTTAGCTGTCAAAGTGTAGTTTGTTGCTAATTTGTCAGTTTACTAAGTGATTTATTAAATTTACTTTTGTTATCATGGAACCATTTTGTAACAATGAAAAATTTGATATGTTATCTTGTTACAGTCTATGTCGCAAAAATTCGACCAGAGCTGCAGAAATGTACTTCGATCAGTATCCAGAACAAAGACAACCTCATTCGTCTATTTACAGAAACTTACGAGTAAATTTAATAAACTATGGATCATTTAAAAAGCCGTTTGCTAAGTCAACGCGAATAAGTGAACAAGACAAAACCACTGTTTTACGATCAATTGTTGAAAATCGCTTATTTTTCATTGTTACAAAATGGTTCCATGATAACAAAAGTAAATTTAATAAATCACTTAGTAAACTGACAAATTAGCAACAAACTACACTTTAACAGCTAAAATAAAACAGCCGTTTACTAAGCCAACGTGAATTTCAACTGTTTGCTAAGCCTTCTGTTGTTTTATCAATTAATTTAGCATAGCCTACTAATAAAAATCAGTGTTTTATGTATAACTCTGTTATTTTTGAAAATAAATCCATTAACCCTCATATCAAATTAAAGAGAAAAAAAATCTCTTTCGAATGGTGTCATGGCCATCTTTGACGTGTATTTAAAAAAACAAAGTTAATACAAGTATCTCTAAAACTATAAGAGTAAACAAAAATATGAAAAGAGATTTGAAATCTTCATAAAAAAGGGCCTTAAGAAAGTGAAAATATTTTTTTTCTAACTTACTTAATAGGCGAGTTATAATCAAAAAACGAAAATGGGTAAATCTCGTTTTTCAACTGTCGGTCGCGAACCAAGCAAAATATGGAAAGTTTTACTACGCAGGGTAGTAGTACTAGAGATTCTGCACATTTTTTCTCATTTAACCAAATCTCTATCTCCCATAACAACGGATATCCCCATGTTGAGGATGAGTCTGTGGACACACTGTATATATTTATATATATGTGTTCGCGGCATAACTCTCGAAAGACTTACTTAATTTAAACGAAATTTGGTACACACGTTGGAATCCATCACCGCACGGAACCTATTTAAAATGGGCCCAATCTGACCATTTTAAGGGTGGTTTTTAGGGTTTGAAAAAAGTTTTTAGGCCCAAAAATACCGAAAAAATTCTCAGAATTGTTTCAAAATTGAAATTTAACCTTTTAGTAAAGATCAAAATGTGCTGCTAAAATTTTAATGAAATCGGCTCGACAGGACCGGACTTACAAATTTTATGAAAACACTAGTTTGCGGATAGTGCTTTACTTACTGAAGGGTGTATTTAATTTGGTACAGAGGTTGCATTGATAATAATATTGAATTTAAGAAAAAAAAATATTATTTTAAGGGGTGTATTAAGGGGTTAAATTTTGTATTTTGTCCAAAAACAAACCTAAGTTCACGTATTAAAGCCACAAGGCCTGTATTAGCAAATACACTATATTGTCGGCAGGGTTTGGCACTGCGACCCGAGTTTTATTATAAAAAAACATTTATGACAAAAAAATTTTTGACTTAAAAACCCAATTATTGATTTGCTTATAGCGTTGCTATTGATTACGCGAGTAATAACACTTCCGTTGCATTCCCAGCATTTTAATCCTCAAATCAACAAGCCAGTGCCGCCTAAGAAGTTTTACTTCAAAAAATATATAAATAAATATTAAGTGAATATGGAGTATCTAGTTGTAAAAAAACGAAATAAAAAACTTAAAGGTGTCGACCAAAATTCAACCGGGACCTTCTGCATACTAAGCAGACGTTGTTCCACTACGCTGTTGGAGCCAATGTAACAACTAGTCTCTATAAACCTACTATTGTACTGTAAAATTAAACATTTGTTAAATATGTAGCTATGGTAACCATCCGTAAACACAGTAATGATTTTAAATTAGCTATCACAAAACAATAAAATAATTTTTGCAACATTTGCATCAAAATTACAATTTTAGATAGCTGTGTACCGTTTGAAAAGTGATTCTTTATGGAAGCTTCTGATGCGTTCGAATGGTAGTGTTTAAAGTAAATTTTAACGCACTCCGTTCTATAAAGTAATACTGTTTTGTTTTACTTTATAACACACGTACGTAATAAAGTACTTTATAGATTACTTTGCACAAGCGACTAGACCCTGCAGTCAGGGTCCATTCTGATTGGTCGAATACCCCATCTTGATGTCGTTTGACACACGCACACACATCTAAACGAACGTAACAACTAACTAGTGAACTCTGTATACTAACATGGATAGTTGATAGCGTTTAAAAAATGGGTTTTGTATGTGGAGAATGTTTAAATACATATTCTTCAAGTCAGGCATTAATGTTCACAAAATCAGGTAAGGCTTGTAATCTAATTCTTTCTATAAAAGTCGATCAATTTTGTGACATTTCAAAATAAAACCTAATTTAATATTATTATTTGAGATATTATAGGATGTCCAAAATTTATACAATAACAGTGTTCTCGAGAATTTGCAATGGAAAAATAAATTTTAAAGTTTTATTTTGAAATGTCAGAAAATTGATCGACTTTTATAGAAATAATTATATTACAAGCCTTACCTGAAGTTTTCATTCTAATTTTGTGAACATTAATGCCTGTCTTGAAGAATATGTGTTTGAACATTGTCCACATACAAAACCCATTTTTTAATCGCTATCAACTATCCATATTAGTATATAGAGTTCACTAGTTAGTTGTTACGTTCGTTTAGATGTGTGTGCGTGTGTCAAACGACATCAAGATAGGGTATTCAACCAATCAGAATGGACCCTAATTGCAGGGCCTGGTCGCTTGTTTACTTTGCTATAATGTCACTAATAAAATATTTATGCAAATTGTGTTTTATTTGCTTAAAATTGAACTTTTGAAGCAGTTGTTGCAAAAAATATTGTATGTAACGCGTGGCTAAAGTGACGGATCTGACAATCGCGATTTTACAATACTCTCTTAAGGTTATGTTGCATTTATACATTATACCACACACTCGTTCTGATATAAATGCAACATAACATTAAGCTCGTATCACAAAATCACGACTGTCATACAATCCGTCACTTAAGCCACATAAATTACTATTAATTAACCCCATGATTAACTTACATAAATCATTCAGGTAATACAACAATTAATAAGAATTTCTATTTACGCACCTTTGGAACAGGAAGGCAAGACAAACAAAAGTCTTTGTATATGGAATTTCTGTTGGAACGAAATCAAGAGACCAATATACCACCATAAAGCCATTCTTAAAAAGACTGACACAATATTTTATTGTCAACATTGATTTAATTACTTTGTTATCATTTACAAGACTAATAAATACATAAAATCACGAAGGGCAAAAAAATCAATATTAGAATGTATTGTTTTCCACTCTAAAGTCGTTTATAAATTATACATTGTATACTCGTTTGTGCGATTAGCGTAGAAATATGTGTTATTTTATTTCATATCAAAAAAACTTTTATATAGGGTTCCCCATATTAGCACATAACATTTTATGCGTTTTTCTTCTAAGTTTAAAGTCAACAGATAATATTATTGCATTTACACGGCCATTAGCAGATAATATTGCTAAATTTTACCCAAAAATCAAGGTAATCGTAACTGACCCGGCCGGATGTGACCTTGATTCGTCGGATCAAATAATTTTGTCCGTTGAAAATGTCGGAAGCCGGGTTGGCTCACTAAGGGACTTGTAGGCAAGTGGCGCTCCTCGCGGCCACTTTAGACCTGAGCACAAATTCACACGGCCACTTACAACTCGTGCATGTGTGTGTACGTGCGGGAAAATGAAGATTTCTGCATTACCGAACCGAGATAACTATACCAAATTATTTTTTTGTCTCTGTCTCTCGATCGTGGAAATTTATAAGCAATTGTATCATTCTTTGAGGCTTCAATACAACGGACGTGCAATTTTTGAATAAAATAAATTAAATTTTTTTTAACCAGATTTTTTAATTAAAATTTGGTTTGATAAAAAACGCATAAATTGGGGTTGCGATTGAAATCAATAAGCATTAATAAACTGCTTGTTGTCAGACACTTTAGCGGTGTCATTGTGAGGAACAAAAATACATTTAAAGTATTTGAAAACTGTGAAAGTTTTTTTTCAGAATAATTAACATTGCAATTGGTAAGTCAAAAATTTTAAACTATATAATGTATGTGAAAAGTTTTATGGTTTAAATTTCGAAAAGTCAATTGATCTACACTTGCGTGCATAGAAATCGGCCCACTGTTAACTTTTGGCTTTAACTAGATTTTTTTTAGGAACTATTCATCAGATCAAAAAAGACTATATACTATTTGAAAGACAATTTAATATGCTTCGATATTAGTCTAAATTTATTAAATTTATTTCGGCTTCTTAGACTTAAAATTGTGAAATTAATTCATGAAACAAATTAACTGTTTTTTATTACTAAAAGAAATATGGTTTATTGACAACTATCTAGATTAACTCTTGATTTTTAATAATTAGGAAGACCCCCTCTTGCCTTAATAACATCTCTCATACGATTAGGCATAGATCTAATCAAGTTCGATATTGTTTCTTGTGGGATGTTAAGCCAATCTTCTACTCCTGCAACAATAAGCCCTGGGATTGAGGTTGGGGCACGAACTCTTCGTTTCAGCTCATCCCATATTTGTTCTATTGAGTTTAGGTCGGGACTGCATTCTGGTCACTCCATAACCCGAAAACCGACTTCTGTAATGTAATCTTGCACGAATCTTGCGGTGTGCGGCCTTGCATTATCATTCATAAAATTAAATTCGTCTCCAAAGTAGTGGACGAGGGGTGGCTATTAGTCAGTGGACAGTCAGACAAAGATTGCAGAAAAGTAACCTGACCTCTAAAACACCTGCGATTTGTCCGAAACTTACCCCAGCTTATCGTCAAGCACGCCTGCGTTTTGCACGAAATCATTTGAATTGGACATTGGAACAGTGGGAGTCTGTTCTGTTCTCGATGAGACCAGGATATGCCTCTATGGTAGCGACCGAAGAAGAGAAGTGTACCGGAGACCAAGAGAGCAATTTGCAGAATGCTGCATTGATTGCAATGATTGCTTGTGGAGATGTTTCCTGCATGATCTGGGGTGCAATTTCTATGGGAGCACGAACCGACTCTGCTTTCATCCGTTGGGACGACCGTGGTCACGGGAAAGGAGGTTTAACGGATGCTATTTTAGAAGTTAATGTGGTACCTTACGTCGACTACATTGAAGTAAATTTAATTTGATGCATGACAATGCGAGGCCGCACACTGCAATATTCGTGTAAGATTACATTACAGAAGTCGGTTTTCGGGTTATGGCGTGACCAGAATGCAGTCCCGACCTAAACTCAATAGAACAAATATGGGATGAGCTGAAACGAAGAGTTCGTGCCGCAACCTCAATCCCAGGACTTATTGTTGCAGGAGTAGAAGATTGGCTTAACATCCCACAAGAAACAATATCGAACTTGATTAGATCTATGCCTAATAATATGGATGCGTTACGTAGCCTATTGTATGATTCATACAATACGCTACATAATGCATCCATATTATTAGTTCTACTACTCGATACTAGATGGTTCTGTTCTGTAAGTATGAAGTATTTCATCAACTGCGTTACGTAGCGTATTGTATGAATCATACAATACGCTACGTAACGCATCCATATTATTAGTTCTACTACTCGATACTAGATGGTTCTGTTCTGTAAGTATGAAGTATTTCATCAACTGACAGTATATGCGTCGAAAAAAAGCAGTAATACCTATTGTCATTGAGGATACAAATTTTCCATTTAAATTTTCACTCTATGATTTATTTTCAATTTCTTTTGTGTGCGCGCGGGGCCCCTAGGCAGTTGCCTACTCTGCCTAATGGTTAATCCGGCCCTGGATTTATGTACCTATTTATTTTTTAACAGGCAATCAAAGTGAAAAAAATCTTGATAATAATAATAAAAACAACAATCAATATTTCATAACGCTACAACACTATCAAAACATCAGGTGTTTTTTTTCAGAATCTCTATAATTATAAAATGAAATCGTTTATGTTATAGTACCTATTTATTTTAAAGTTTTTCTCTCTTGTTACAATTTAAAACTTTTCGGAATTGTTTTTTTAATGTTACAACAATGTTTGGATAATCCGGATCCCCTATAATCATATTATAACATGAACTACTATTTATTAGTGTATTTGCCATAATATGGCACATACACTATTGGCGTCGGTCGGATGGCGGGACCTAGGGGTCGGACCAAAATTTCTCGACATTTCATAGCCTCCTGAACAATTTGGCACCATTTTTGAAAATGTTTATATATATATGTATGTATATATTTATATATATATATATATTTATTTATTTATTTATTTATATATATATTTATATATATATATATGTGTGTACACGATAACTCTCGACAGACTTAATCGATTGAAACGAAATTTGGTACACATATTGGGACCCATCACCGCAAGAAGCCTATTTAAAATGGGCCCGATCGGACCATTTTCAGGGTTGTATTTAGGGGTTCCAAAAAGTTTTTGGGCCCAAAAATACCGAAAAATTTGTCAGAATCGTTTCAAAATTGAAATTTAACTCTTTAGTAAAGATTAAAACGTGCTGCTAAAATTTTAATAAAATCGGCCCGACAGGACCGGACTTTCAAATTTTATGAAAACACTAGTTTGTTGATACGGATTTACTTATGGAAGGGTGTATTTAATGTGGTACAGAGGTTGCATTGATAATAATATTGAAATTAAGAAAAAAATATTATTTTAAGGGATGTATTAAGGGGTTAAATTTTTTATTTTGTCCAAAAACAAACTTAAGTTCACGTATTAAAGCCACAAGGCCTGTATTAGCAAATACACTATATTGTCGGCAGGGTTTGGCACTGCGACCCGAGTTTTTTATCTTTGCATATGCGCGCGCGTCAGAAGGCTGAGTTTTTGCGTGAAAATTCACTATGTATTCTATATAATCCAAACGTTTTAATAATACGAACATGTTCTGGCAACTTTCTGTTCGGATTGTCTAAACCTTACTGTATTACTGAATAGCAATTCAAAACATAAAATTACAAGTGCAGCTACAATTCCAACAATAAGCAAAGTCAAAACTGGATTCACTCGATCAATACCAATTGTAACAAATGATGATTCTTGTTTATCCATTGGAGGAGCTGTAATTAATTCCAATTCCAAACGTTTAATTATGCCAAACTCTTTAAGTTTCATTAATCTAAAATATGAAAATTTTCTAGTTAACATAATGTAGAATGAGCCATTTTCCTGAGAGTACTTCTTTCAATTATCTACGGGAGGCAGCACTTGTGGTAATGCACAAACATTATTTATTCCCCATTAGTGTCGTGTCATTTTAGTGGTATAACTTAATTATCTAATTAATTTAACAATAATTTAATAATTAAGTTATACCACTAAAGTGACACGACACTAATGGGGAATAAATAATGTTTGCACCTACCCACAAGTGCTGTCTCTTGGATAATTGAAAGAACTACTCTCAGGAAAATGGCTCATTAACTAAATCATTCATTATAAAATTAAATTACAAATTTAAAAAAAACTCCCGACGCAAAAAATCAAACCTTCAAAAAATAAGAAATAATAATTTACTATTATAACTGACCTGACGCACCGACTATTTGTTCATTGAGATGAAATATTTAATTCATAAATGCGTCGGGAGCCACTGTAAAATGTCAAAAATAGCAATATCTCATCAGTACCCGACGCATTTATGAATTAAATATTTCATCCAAACGAAAATATTGTGGGTGTCGGGCCAGATATAGCATAAGTTAAGTATTTCTTACTTTTTAAAGGTTTGTTTTTTTGCTCCGAAGTTTTAAATTTTTAATTTAATTCTAATTTTATACTTTTTAAACTAACTAATAAGAAACTGAATATTTGAACTCAAACTCGAAATTTCTAGCTGTAACAGTGACCTAGATTTCCGTACAAACTGTGATGACAGCAGAAGATCTTGGTAATGGCTGAACCGATTTCAATAAACCATGGCTAATAGTCCAAAAGCCCGCGACATTAACTCGACCCGATGTTCACATTACCAAGTTACATTTCTCAGTCGAAAGAATTCTGTTTCTATACAGTATACACTCCTGGTAGCTTGAGATCGAGTGGATTGGAGACCTCTTGTGTAAGGCGGCCAACCGTCCCGTAATTCCAGAAGTAATCCCGCTTTACAATTATAGTGTTGCCGTCTAGATCTAGACTCTTATCTTGTCTTGTCTAGATTTTCAAGACAAGACTTACAAAAATCTTGTCTAGAAATTTCCAAGACAAGACAAGACTTGCTTTATCTAGATCAAGACTCTTGCCAAAACTCTAGACAATTTTCAAGAGTCTAGATAAACTAAGTAGTAGTATGTAAAGTTTACTTTACCTACTACTACTAATCTACACTCTTGAAAATAATCTAGAGTCTTCAAGACAAGAGTTTGTTAATCTAAACTTAGACTTAGTGAAGTCTTGATATTTCAAGATAAGAATTAAATGAAGTCTTGTCTTGATATTTCTAGACAAGACAAGACTTTGAACTCTGTATATAATCTACAATTCATTCATTCATTCATTCATACAAGACTTTGAAAGTGTTGTCTTGTCTTGTCTAGACGGTAACACTATTTACAATAATTAGTAAAATAGTCCCTCAAAACATTGGACGCGTCCCGCATGTCTATTTTTTTTTTTTTTTTGCTTACCAGGGAGGAAAGCGCCTACCGAAAGAGCATTTTCAATGATGAATGCACTATGGACATCTGAGAAAACCTCATTTAAAGTCGAAACCTTACGTGCTATGCTAATGGTGAAATTTAATATGGACAATTGCGAAAACTTTTATGATATTCTTATCAAAAACCCCGAATTAATCAAAAAATGTCACTCTAGCGATAAATATGATTTTAAAAATAGATAACTTCAGTAAGTTGCATGTTTTTCTTTTATGTAAAGTCCATTTTTTCTCTCCGACAAAACTTCATACGTCGCATTCACGTCCCCCCGCCCCTCATCGCCAAAATGTCCCGCATTCAATTTTCAGAAAGTTGGCCGCCTTACTCTTGTGACGCAATGTTCCGTCGAAAATGTTTGGCTTTTTTCCGACACATGTTATAATGCTGCGAATTTTTAACATCCCATTGAAAGTTGTTGTAATGGGTCCGATTTCACAAATGAAAAATTTTGACGTATTTCCACGTTTGAAGGTCCCTAGAGTTCGAATCCATCGTTTTTAGAGATGTGTCTTTGTGTACGTGCGTACGTTCGTGAACTTTTTTTCGTCTCGCATATCTCGAGATGATATCGACTTTAGATCAATTTGATCGACGCATAATTGCATAATGAACAAATGATAAAATTTGCAATAAATTTGAATTGACGGTTTTTTTATAACAAAAAACTACTGTAAAATGTTTATTGCAAATAGTTTCTCCATAGTAGACTGATCTCTAATCTCTAAGGACACCCAATGGGAAGTTATCAGTGTGGTTTTACCCACACACCAAGCCTCTTTTTGCATTTTATAAAGGTCTTCATACTGGCTCCACCTCATATTATATGGAATTCAACAATCATTGTAGGTACAGTTCTAGTTATCACCGGTCATCCTGTCCTCCCGTTCGCCGGCAGCGTGATGCGGTCGCATCCCGCCGATGTGTTTAATAACCGCAAATGTGTGAATGCTCTAGTTTAAACCAGTGCGGTGTGAACTTAACGCTAAACGGAACGGTAGCCGATAAAACGCGATGTGCTGATCCTAGCTTAATATCGCTTATAAACAGTTCTTAAATTGTTTGATTAAAACTACTATTCACAGTCCTTATCAACAGCTTCATAAATTGAGCACAAAAACTTAATAAACTATTAGTAATAAACTTACTGTTGATTTATAGTTTCTGGGTAAGGAGTTCCCTTAGCATATATAAAACTAGCTGATCTTCCAGTATCATAAATCTGTTCTGTGTTACAACGTATTCTTAGTATATCTTCGCGATACTTTGACGATTCTTCAATAAAAACATATTTTGGAGTTTCACAAACACGTTTCAACCCATCAAGTGTCGTTTTTGTTAATATTTCATCGGGTTTGACCATTTTCTCTGCTATGGTTTTATCTGGATTCTGCAATGCCGTTATGAAATAGAAAACAATTTTATTATTCAATTTAAAAATATGAAATACAAAAATGTAAATAATACTATTTAGATGAATCCAATTTATTTAATTTTAAGTATAAAAATTCCAGCCAATTGGACGATGGGACCATTCTGACTCTAAAAATACCGACATTAATTGACTTAATTTATAATATATAGATATGCCTATCGCTCTATATTATATACTAGCGGCCCGTCCCGGCTTGCCCGGGTGGTATGAAATTATGATTTAATAGCGGTCACCCATTGCTCCGCTCACGTATATTTAGTATATTGTTAATTCGTTATCCCCCTGCGAGAATTCCCCCCCCTAATTTGTTATCCCTCCGCGAGAATCACCCCCCTGCGTAGCTTTCTATTAGTACAAGAATTTTTAGAATCGGTTTAGTAGTTCCAGAGATAAATATTTATAATTTATTATCCCCCCCCCCGCGAGTATCTCTCACCCTGCGTAGCTTTCTATTAGTGAAATAATTTTTAGAATCGGTTTATTACTTCCAGAAATAAGAATTTATAATTTATTACCCCCACCCCTCTATTTTTTTTTGAAAATAAAATACAGTCCATGTTACTCGCTGATAATGTAGCTTTCTATAGGTGAAAGAATTTTTAAAATCAGTTAAGTAGTTTTTGAGTTTATCCATTACAAACAAACAATCAAATTTTACCTCTTTATAATATTAGTATAAAATTAGTGACCAATATTGGTGTAAAACGTCAGAAGAAGATACAAAAATATAGATCATTTTACAAAATAGTGATCATTATTTAAAAAATAGGTACAGCAATTTTACACATTACAAGAAAAATCTGTGAAATTGTACAAGCGCATATTGTGTATAGTTCAATCAAATAGTCGAAAAAATAGCTCTGAAATTACGTTAATTAGAAGGTTGATGAAATTTTAATGGTAGGTAGGGGGAGCCACTAGAATACTCCAGCCAAGTTTCCCCCCTCGGATTCCACAAGGGGTGGCCGCTATCTTGAATTTAAAGGATGAAATCATGTACATATCTTGGTAAATACTGCGTGTACGTGAAAAACTATTATTACAAAAATTGTTAAGGAGGATGTATCCAACAACTTTTGTTTGGAAAATTTTTTGAAATTTCTTATTATTCAAGAGTTATAAATTCTCAAAAATGACACTGTTGGGGGTGGAAACGGTTTTTGCGATTTTACAACAAAACGGTCAATCGGGGGCGAAAAATGGTTATGACAAAAGTTGTAGCTTTTGAGTTTCTCTACAATATACATGTGTTTAACATTTTTTTTTTTGATTGCTTGGTACGAATATAGAGGGCGCCAAAAGTCGACCGGCGCCAATATTTTTGAAAATATCCACTTATCGCAATTCTGAAACCTTTCTGCACATCTGTACCTAGACCCTTTTAAATGACACCTCGATCGTCAAAATCGGTCCAGTATAAATAGTAAAATGAACGACGAAAACTGTCGGTGTCTACGTATTTATAGATAAATTGTTATCACCATTCATGCAAATTTAAAAAGTCGCAAAACTTTCTCTCTTCAAAAGGAAAAAACGAAATGTAGCGAATAACAATTGTTGATCCGACAGTAAGTTACTGACCGCCAAAACTAATCCGCGGGTTGATATAAAGTTTCCCTCACCCCGCGGGTTTTTATATGGATCCTACGCGGGGTGGGAGAAACTGAATATCAACCCGCGGGTGAGCTTTAGCGACCAGTACTGTACTTTCTTCTCCCGACTCCAACTAGTCTCGTTCCTACAGAATACCTGAAAGAATGCGGGGCAACCCCGAATCTTCATCAGCGACCCCGAAAACCCCCTAATGATGAATTTGGTGAGAATGCGATGAATTTAAATGAAAGACGTCCGCCATATCGGATCTGCCATTTTGTTTTTTGAAAATCTGATAGCGGATTCTTAATCAGCTATCCCGAAAACCGCCTAATCATGAATTTGATGAAAATGCGATGACTTGAATTAATTAGTTATGTGCAAAATTAAAACATTTTCGAAAATATTGGCGCCGGTCGACTTTTGGCGCCCTCTATATTTGTACCAAGCGAAAAAAAAATGTTGAACACGTGTATATTGTGGAGAAATTCAAAAGCTATAACTTTTGCCATAACCATTTTTCGCCCCCGATTGACCGTTTTGTTGTCAAATCGGAAAAACCGTTTTCACCCCCAATAGTGTCATTTTTGAGAATTTATAATTTTTGAATAATAAGACATTTCCGGACATTTCAAAAAAAATTTCAAACAAAAGTTGTTGGATACCTCCTCCTTAACAATTTTTGTAATAATAGTTTTTCACGTACAAGATACATGATTTCATTCCTTAAATTCAAAATGGCGGCCACCCTTTGCGGAATCCGAGGGGGGAAACTTGGCTGAAGTATTCTAGTGGCTCCCCCTACCTACCATTAAAATTTCATCAAACTTCTAATTAACACAATTTAAAAGTACTATTTGACTGGATTAGTAGTAAATTCTTGATTTTATTTTTGAAAATGTTCAGCAGTAAGGCCTTTATAGTGTCCGTAAGGTGATTGTAGAGTTTGAGAGCTCAAAAATTAGGGTCAAAAATTAATTTATTGTTCTTATCAAAAGGTATTCTATGTCAGAATAACTTCTGGTGCTGTGATAAAGATTTTGTTTTACATTCATAAAGTTTTGAAATACAGTTAATGCAAATGTTAAAATGTTTAAATGATGGAGGACAATGTTCAGTTCACTTCTTTTTGACAACAGTGCGGATCGCTCTTCTTTGTAATTTAAAAAATTCTCACAGCATCAGGAGCTCCTCCTATAGCGATTTACCATAAGATAGGACGAAATGAAATAAGTCAGAGTAAATATTAATTTTAATGACAGATTCTGAAACACATTGGGAAATCATTCTATTTAAAAAAATTCGACTGATGACCAGTCCTATACTTCCCACCTAGTAAATATTTGCAAAAAATAAACACTCTTTTTTTTTTATTCTTTGACTAGGCCCAAATAACCTTAGCTGTTGGTGGTCTTTAAAACACAATTTAATTTTTATTCTTTGAAAAAAGCATGGCCCTCTTTTTTGTTTGGTGATCTACTGATGGCTAGCTTAATATAGCAAAAATCATGGTTACCTTGATTTACGTACAATTTTTATTTTTTTTAGTAAAATATTTTTTTTCTCGAAAACTATATATTTTAGAGAAAAAAAATATTTATATTTTTTTCATATTATAACATCTAGAATTCATTTATATTTTTTTTTACCTATGTTAATACGTGACATTGAGAACGTTTTTTTGAATATCTCAGGATCCACTGAACCGATTTGACTCAAAATCTAATCAGATCTAAGTTAAAGGCTGATAAACACAATAGAACAATCAGCATGCCCGTATGTTGTTCCGTTCTTAAGATATCGAAGGCGAAAAATTGACCACATACACACACACACACACACACACACATACAGACATCAGTCAGAAAATGATCTTAAACGATTGCTAGGGTCTCAAAACGTGAAATCTGTTAAAATCTCGAAATATTTTTTTCGGACTAAATCCATTACTTCCCTACCATAGTAGAGGTGGGAAGTAAAAATAAGTGTGTGCTTATGACCACACGACAGAAGTAAATACTTCAGATTTTCTAATTTTTGGTGTCATCTATTATAGCGCATTTATTAACTAAAAATAATTTATTACTATAATACCAAAATTGTATTTTTAATTGATTCCACCTTGGTTTCAAAAAAAATATAATTATTGTCAAAGAAAGAATATTACAAAAATAAAAAAATATATAAATAAATAAGTAGAATTTAGAAAAAAAACTCCAAAAATTCTGCGCTGCCCTTAGGTCTTGAACCCGGGTCCCTATGCGTGGAGCGCAACGACTAGACCAACTAGGTTATGGCTGGCCAGTGTCTAGACGGTCGTTTTTATGATATAAGTATGTTGCGAATTCTTACGGAAGTAGTTACAGATTCTTACGGAAGTAGTTCGGACGCTTTACATTTTTTCAGTACCCAGGCAAAAGTGCATAACGCGCCTAAGGAAGTATTTACTTCAAAAATACATTATCTAGTTTTATCTTTCTCACAAAAATTACCTTAATGCGTTTAGATAGCAAAGTTCCAGCTCGAGCTCCAACAGTGTAAGAACCTTCTCGATACAAACTTTCCAAGGAATCAAACGGAAGAGAAGTCCAGTGAACGGCTATGGAGCTTGTTAATTGTGCATTATAAGCTCCGTTCAGTATTACAACTAATATATTGACATTAAAAAAAATCAAACGTATGCGAAATTTCCACGAGCTGTTATCATTTCCTAAAATAAAAATAAAAAAACAATTATTAAAAAACGAAAAACTCGACTACTGCTTTGACAGAAAATGAAAAGTAGTCGGGTAAAAGACATAGTTTTAGTGTCACCTAACTATTACCACACTTAGATCCGTTACTATAGGTTTTATGAATGGAAACTATGGTAATAGCACCAGTTTCATCGCGAAGATGTGTCAGTTCTTTCAGAAAACGGACAAAAAACTTCAATACATTTTTACCCGCCCACTTTTTATATTGCCTCTCTGTAAAGAGGTTGAAAATCAAATAATAAAATGATATAAATTGGCCAGTTCCTTTAAAAAACTGTAAACACCAGATTGATGTTGTCAAGATTGTGCCTTAAAATAGTTAACAGATCACCTAACAATCCGATGTCAACAATCGGATGTCTGTGAAATACAGTAAATTTCTTCTTTGCCAATTACAGCTGATGATATTGCAATGGCTACAGCTGAAGACAAATCTTTAGAACCATTATTGAATGGTTTTACGTAGGGGTACTAAAGTGTCACATGAAAGCGGGTTTGGCATAAACCAGGAAGAGTTCTCTTTACAGAGCGAATGGAGGTTCACGTGTAGTCATTCCTACAAAATTCAGAGATGTAGTATTAAGAAATTTACATACAGCCCATTTCGGGGTAAATAGAATGCTTGGGTTAGCTCGTAGTTTTTGCTGGTGGCCAGGACTGGGTGGACAAATAAAAGAGATGGTATCTAACTGTCTTAAGTGTTGCGAAAATCGAAAAAATCCAGTGCCGGTCCCCAAACACCACTAGGAACGCCCATCTTCACCTTTTGAACGTGTTCACATAGATTTTACCGGTAAATTCTTAGATGTGTATTTTCTCATTTTAGTTGAAGCTTTTTCAAAATGGCCGGAGATTCATATTCTACATAAAATTGACACTGATTCCACTATTGAGATTTTACAAAAAAATGTTACTACTTTTGGATATCAGCAAGTATTAGTAAGCGATAACGGCACTCGATTTGTAAAGCGAATTTCTTGAGACATGGAATTAAACAAACATTCAGCACCTTAGAATCCTTCTACACATGGCCAGGCTGAGCGTTATGTTCAGATATTGAAAAATAAATTGTGGTGTTTAGGTCTAAATAAAAGCCATTTACAAAAAAATTTAAATAAAATATTATTGCAGTACAGAATTTCAGCACATTCTGCCATTAAACAACCACCTACTGATTTAGTATTTAAATACAAAACCAGATCTAGGTTGTCACTGATTATTCCCAAACAAACAAATTTCGATCAAGAAAAAAAAGTCAGAACGTTAGAAGTGGGAGACAGGGTAATTGCTCGCAAATACTTAGGACATGATAAATGGAGGTTTGGTAAAATTTCAAAAAGATTGGGTATTTTGAATTACGAAGTTGCATTAGATAATGGGTTAACTCGGCGTTGACATATTGACCAATTAAGAAAAGTTGGTAACAATATAGAGCTTCAGGACAATTTCGATTGGAATGATGTCACAAAGGACTTAAATTTACCAAATACGGAATGTATTTTGCCTCCAAGGGAGGATACCTAATGAAAAAATAGATAATAAGATTGATTATTCAATTACTACTAATTCAAATTCAAATCCTGTTCTTTTACTTTAAATAGTACAAATTTAAATCCAATTGTTAGGGATAATAATTTAACTTTATCAAATTCTTTTTCAAGAAATTCGCCTCGAAGAAATTGTAGAATAAAGAAACCTGTTGTAAGACTTGGTTTATAAAAACAACTTTAAAGTGTGATTCTTTTAAGTACCTACTCAGTACTCGTATATAGGATATAAAATTTAAAGGAGAGGAAACTGTTATAATTACATACGCAACCTTTATTTATCATTTCTTGGGTGACTATGACAAAGAATTAAATACTTTTGTTGTCAACAGATTTTTTCATGTATGAAAATTAATAAATTACATTGATTTTTCTTGCGATTTATTTCTTGTAAAACGTGATAACCTCAATACGCTATTAGATATCCAATCTACTAATAAATACAATATAGCTTTTTCTTAGTCTTACCTTGCATAAAAAATATTCGTATTAAATCTATCACATGTGGTAATTTTTGTTGTTTTGAATGTAAATAAGCATAGATAACCAAAAACGACAGCATAATTAAAGTTGCTATTATAAATAGACAAATCCACAAATTTGTAGAAAAGGGTTTTAAGTAATCGGTCCAATCAGTAACATCTCTAAATTGATCACCATTGACGACCATATAAAATCTGAAGAGAAATAAAATATGTAATAATTCAGTTATATTTTTCTATTAGATGTTCATAATAATATAACAGAGGCGAACTGAACTTTCAATAACAAGATTTTAAACTTTTAGCTTCTAGTTTTGGAACTCAAACCCAAAAGTGTTTTTCCAGGAAATTTCATTATTTCGATAGCATAAAAAGATGTGTCATATTTTGTCTTTGCTTTATGTACAGGGTGCTGAATTGCTTTGCGGGTAATAGAGATTTAATCCGTAAAATCAAATTTTTGCGATTTCCTGCTTCCCTAATTAATTATTTTAGGAAAAATATTGTCAAATAAAAATTTTAGAATATACAATTCTGCATCTAAATCATTAAACAAAATTAATTTTGCATGCTTTGTAACAGCAGAAATTTGATATGAAAAAGTCAAAATTACCTCTAAAACAGATAGCGATAGCCATGGAACTTGAACAAAATGATGACGTTTTAACTGTCAGAATAATTTCTAATCATTTTGTTCAAGTTCCATGGCTATCGCTATCTGTTTTTGAGGTAATTTTGACATTTTCATATCAAATTTCTGCCGTTACAAAGCATTCAAAATTAATTTTGTTTAATGATTTAGATGCAGAATTTTATGTTCAAAAGCTTTTATTCGAAGATATTTTTCCTAAAATAATTAGGGAAGCAGGAAATCGCAAAAGTTTGATATTACAGGTTAAATCCCTATTACCCGCAAAGCAATTCAGCACCCTGTATATACAGTATGATCGCCGGCTGTGGAACGTTGTTAATAAAAAATTTCCTGAAGATATGTGTTAAAAATGCTTGGACACGTCAACCTTAGTTTTTGAACGCGCATCTTTCCTTGTAGTTGTAATTTGTTTTTACCCCCATCCTTCTGTGCAATGACGTCATCGACATTTTTTTTAAATGGCAACCCCAAATTTTTTTACGGATTCTGATTTTACTCGAAATTCTGGATTCATTAATATTGCTGAATCCAAAATTTCGAGTAGAATCATAATCCGTAAAAAAAAGTTGGGGTTGCCATTTAAAAGAAATGTCGATGACGTTATTGCACATAATGGTAGGGGTAAAAACAAATGATAACTACAAGGAAAGATGCGCGTTAAAAAACTGAGGTTGACGTGTCCAAGCATTTTTTACACATATCTTCAGGAAATTTTTTATACACAGCGTTCCACAGCCGGCGATCACACTGTATATATTTACCTCTATTTCCTCCAATGAAGTTTCTATTTACCTGTGATATCCAACCGAATGAAAATAATTGACTAATTGTAATCTTTTACTGTCGAAAGATAAAGACGCCAAACCGATTACACTGCTTCCGTCATACACAGCGTCGATAATATCTGACGGAGCTTCCAAACTTTTATTTCTTTTAAAATTATAGAAAATGAATTTAGTGCTGAAATATATTTTTAAAAAAATTACAATCGTTATTTTCGCAAAAATATAAGTACCTATATTATTTTAGGAGAAATGGGGAAAGTAAAAGAATAACTTAAAGTATTTGCTATACAATTGTGGAATATAAAATTTGTTACAGTTTCTTTCTGCTATAAAATTACTTTAAAAAACAAATTGTGACATTCTCTTTTTTGTATAGGTATTATAGTATCTACTTATAAACAGGACGACTTATTTCCCGACTGTTACATAGGTAATTTCGTTATTTGTGATGGTAGAGAATAGGTTAAATTAGCAAATAGTGCAGTTTTTCATAAGGAATTCAGTCATGAAAACATAATTGGTATACCGGGTGTCAGTAAAAAGTTATATGAAAAAAACGAAATTTTCAATATTTCTGTTGCCTCGTAGATCCATCATTTGAATAGCTAAAGAAAAATGTTTTAGATGTTTTTAAACAATTTCATAAGCAGAATAAAGCTACCTAAATAGTTTTCGGATTAGCTTTTGTCATATTCGTGTACGGGAGTGAGGTTATGTTTTTTGAATGTGAATGATAAGTTTGCTATGGTCATTAAAAGACTTTTTTCTCTCTATTCAACCATGTAATATATGTACACATTTAATTTGAAAATTTTTGAGATATAAGCATTTTTAAGATTTTTTAAATATCAAATCAATATAGCCATGAAACAAAACAAAATCATTTGTTTCACGTTAAAAATTAATTAGTTGGCTATTTGATTTTGACAGTTTGCATATACTACTTAATACGATTTGTTTATTTTACCTCTCAAAATGTCTTACACCAACGAAGAAAAAAAACGACATGTTATTTTGCTATTATAACCAAAACCGTAATCCGCAAGCAGCAGCAAATATACACTCACAGACAAAAATATTGCATAATTTTTTTTTGTTTATATCTTTTTTATGTACTTTTTTTGCTAAATGTCTTATCCTAGGGTGTTTTACGTATAGGTACTAACAGTAGCGAACTTTCCATAAGGCCGGCTAGGCCCATGACATAGGGCGGCCAATCTGCGCCCGCTATCTAGCTGAAGCACGTGCGGGACGCGGCGAGCGCGGCGCGGCGGCGTGCACTGAGAAAACTCTATATGGTCTTATAACTATCAGAGACAGAAATAACTCAGAAATAAAATATCTCTAGCGGATTGACCAGCCGCCCCTTTCTGCGAAATGTGAAGTTGTACGAAAGTTGCAAAAAGGGGTGGCTGGTACTAACCGGCCTAAACTGCTAGTCCATTTTTGGGTACTAATGGTCAAATAATGTACATTAGCAGCCTTACAACAGATTTGTATAGGAATACGTCATAACGTTTTCAACAAAAAGAAATAAGCATACAAAAATATGCAATATTTTTGTCTGTGAGTGTATATTTTGAAAGATTTATGGAACGCAGAAATAAATTTGAATTTTGGGGTTAATTAAAAAAGCAAAATATTCAATACATATTGTTATTCTTTTCCCGTTTGTTCTATAATAACTTCAAGCAAGGTGTTTTGAGAAAATAATAAAAACATAATAGGACAATAATTATAGGTATATACCGACATTATGTGATAATGAGTACCTACGAGTTTATTAAGTTGTTAAAACTTATAAAATGTTAACTCTCGCATGTATAATGATTCGACTGTTTAATAGCTGTACTATGCTTTGCAGTTTATTTAAATAGTCGACTCTCGCATGTAGTGTGTTTTCAACGTGAAATTGCTATATATAAGAAGAGATCGGTTTCCACTCTCGGGCACTGTGGAGAAATCGGTAACTCACCTAGCCGGAAACTGGGGGTTTTGGGTTCGAGTCCCGACAGTGGTCATTTGATTTTTTCTTAGATATAGCTCAAAAATCATGGCAGCCTAGCTGTCTGAGATATTTATTATTTTCACCTCTAATTGTTACGTGAATAATATGGTGTAGATATAAGGGGTTTTAAATCGATTGATTTTATCATATACCAATTACCTACAAACACTAAACAGCTTTAATGAATATAATATTATGTTTAACAAATCAAGAATGAAAGCTCGAAAAACCTTATATAATTTAAAATTTCACAAGAATAACATAATTTCTAGTACCTTATATTTAAGGTTTTTTGAACCTCTGTCCATATTAAACCCATATAACCTCCTGGATATTCGGATTTGTTTGAGAAAATAACATATGGATAGTAATTACGAAATGTTGCTACATTTACTGTAGAACCTTTTAAGTCATGGGGTTTAAAATTTGCAGAATAATTTTCATTTATTGATGTTTTACTATATTGATTTGTAGATAACCATATTTTATTGAGTATCACGTAAAATAAATCATATATGTCGATGTAATTGCTATTGCTGGCAGAGAAAACAAAAAATTCTTCTGACACAAGATTGGGCATTTCTTTTAATTCCGTTGAATTTAATGCAATTTTATCCAAGAAAGTTATCCATTTGGTGGTTCTCATTTTATAAGAATTGAGTGTCTAAAATAAAAGTGCTGTTAAAATGCCTTATCTTTAATTTTTCTATATCCGATTTTTTATTTTCATAAGAAAACTTATGCCCGTGTTCTGAAGAGTATTCTCTATCGGAAGTTACCCCCCCTGCACTCTTCATCTTAAATCCTTTTCCCTCACCTAAAACGTTTACTGCTCTCACGACGCTATTTTTAAAGCTAAAGGGTTCAGGTAAACGCCAAATGAATGACGAATCACACTACAGATCCTACAGGCGAACCTGTTGAAAAAAAGTTTTAATTACGTCTGAAGGATTACGTAATTTTTAAAAAGTTATCAGTTTTTTCAGGCAAATGTTTTTCAATTTTTCGTCTGAAGGATCTGAAATCATATCTGTTAATTTGAATCAGGTGTGAATCATGTATCTGTCAATACCAATGTCAGTAAATTGAATAGCGCTTTTTAACTTCATTTTGCAGATGACGTTTGTGCAGTTTTCAGACCTTAACAATAAAGATATAAGTGACAATTTAACATGGAGTTTTTCAGCAAAACATATAAGACTTTTTTTTAAATGACTTTGCGGCTGTTAAAAAAAAACTGTAATTGATTCTAAGGTACTCTCAACTATTCTTCAAACCTTTATGTCCTACAACAAATATGTAATTAAATACATATTGTTTAAACACGAAACTACAACAAATGCTTCTGAACCATTTCGGAATTGACTTTATCGCATTTTTCATTTAAGAAAGGTTGGTTTCGTTTATGTTACAATTGGTTCTTTAGATAAGGATAACTTCCCTAGTCTAATGAAAAGTTATAAATAAATTATACTTACCTGATTAATAATTTGGTAGGTGGAGCACCAGTCTAACTGCATGACAACTAACGTGTCTTCGTATATTGTGAAGTTACTGTTGACAGTCCTTGTAAAAGTACTAGAGTCAATTACAGCGGAATAAATACCACTTTTTGAAAATTGTTTTATTACTTGGCCTGTTTCATTTCTAATATTTAAATTGTAATCACAGTCTGAAAATAAACCAAACAAATAAATCCAAATCAAATTATTTCGAACAATGTGCGTATAAGTCGCAGGAATATTGTAAAATTCGGAATATTATAATATTCCTAGAAAAAGTATAATCTTACAGATTATTGTCAATAGATTTTAAAACTTACAATATTACTAGCAGATTTTAGGATTATTATAATGTTACTGGCCAGCCTAAGGAAAATTGTAAGATGAGATCTTTTTTGACAATATTACCGATTTGTCGTCTCATATTCACTATGGAGAAAGAAGTTGATAAATCAATTCCATTTGTGGACACCTTAGTAACACGCTCAGTTTCGGGAGAATTAAAAACGAATTGGTATATGAAACCTTCCCATTCAGGCAGGCTTCTGAATTTTCGATCAAACCATCCAGTACAGCAGAAAATTAGTGTTATAAAAAGCTTGTTACACAGGGTAACAAAATTAAGTCTTGTACCATAAGGACAATTTTAAGAAAGTTGAAAATATCTTAAAAGCTAATAATTACCCTGTCAACTGTATACATCAATGCGTTAATAAGTTTATAGAGGACCAAAATCACCTAAATAACACGTTGGATACTGTGGATGAAAGAACTAAGTCTACCAAGTTTTATGTTAGATTTCCATTTGTGAAGAACTTGTCCTACAAGATCAACAGATTATTTTTTAACACAAATATTAAGTTGGTGTTTTATAACTTAAATAAATTAGATAAATTATTCACAAGACTTAAAGATAAGACGCCTATCTCACATCAATCTAATATTATTTATAAAATACCTTGTGAATGTAATAAGTGCTATGTGGGACAAACAAAACAGTTATTAAAAATAGAATTTATCAGCACAAAATGGACTGTAGAAACATAAACTTATTAAGTGATAATAAGACGGCGTTGTCATCTCATCATTTCGACACTGGGCATACATTTCTTTTCAATGAAGTTCAAATATTAGATAAAGAGTCAAATTGGAAGAAACGCAATATCAGTGAAATGTGTTTTATTAGAAAAAACAATTCAATCAATTATAGAACAGACACTCAAAATTTAAGTAGTCAGTACAATTATGTTATGAAATTATACTAACATTTGTATTATTATTATTATTGATTGTTAAAATTTATAGTCAACATAATTTGTTACCATGTTACCATGTTTTTGTCTTATGTACCCTATCTTATGTTAATTGCTATGGTTAGTAATTAATATTAATTTTCATAAATATTGTTATTTTTTTGTACTTGAAAAAGTCTAAATATATAGACGAAACGTCGTACATTCAATTAAATAAACCAAATATTTTGTCCACTATCCTGCGATTATTCTTAATTTTAGTTAGGAATATTGTGATTATCGGTTAGATTGAAATTAGGAGAAAATAATCTCAGTGGCAAAGGATCAAATAAATTGACTAACGTTTCGTAAGCTAACAATGCAATTTTAATTCATCAGTTTTGCAATTTATTTGATCCTTTGCCACTGAGATTTTCTCTCCTAATTTCAATCATCATCTACGGATCACCATTTCTCTATATCATAGAGTTTTTTAACATTATTGGTTACATTCTACGGCCGCAAAGGAAGCGCAGGATGTGACGCATGCGATGATTGACTGTGCACAAAATTTCCCACAAAAAAAATGTTGCATGTATCAAATATTCATAAAATATGAGACTGATTTTATGTTCAAAACTGCTGACTAGTAATAAAAGTTTTTGATGTGAAACATCTTATGTCGGGCTGTGAACAGCCGCGTGAGGGGAAATATGTAACGAAATGTTTGGTCCGCTCCTTCGCTGCTGTTCTCCCCACCACTGCGGCACTGGCTCAGGCATGCACTGTAGCACACGCGGTGTTACAGTGCAGTATAGCACACGCGGTGTTACAGTGCAGTATATAGGATTACGTCAGCATAACAATTAGTTGCTGCTTTTGAGAGTGCGTATAAATATGACACGAGGCGAGGCTCTGTCTTAATCTTACAGTGGGTGCCAATTGTTACTATGCTAGAAAATGAAACAGAAAATCCTACAGTTTCAATTGTTGCATGCGATGATAATGAATAAATTAAAATTTTATGGTAAAAAAAATATATACTATTACATAGAGAATACCACCGTAACGTTTTCTTTGATGTTTCACATCTGTCGGGGGTCCTGAGACCCACACCCTTTTTTTTATTATTTTATATTGTCCGTGTTTTACTTATTTCTACGCTTCAATCAAAACCTCAATAATAACTAATAATCGACCAATCAGCGCATCGTAACGTTCCTTTACAATCTTCCTAGCTAAGGTCCAGGATTATTATAATAAACCTAACATGTGAGAAGACAAATCAGTAATATTGTCAAAAAAGATCTCATCTTACAATTTTCCTAAGGCTGACCAGTAACATTATAATAATCCTAAAATCTGCTAGTAATGCCTATTGTAAGTTTTTAAATCTATTGACAATAATCCGTAAAATTATAATTTTTCTAGGAATATTATAATATGCATTCCGGATTTTACTATATTCCTGCGACATATTATATAACTCGTTTGGAAATATTTAGCATCTGCTTTCATTATCAAGAAAATAAATCTATAAATCCAATATAATACTTATATGGAGTTTTTAAACTTTATCATGGCGATACAAATTATTAAAGGCTTTACGATTGGGAATTTCACAAGGAATATTCTCTCAAAATTCTCGGATTTTCTTCTGCGATACTGTGTATAACATCCATACCTGGATCGCTTCGTACATAAGTACAAAGTCGTGTGGTAGCTAGTACACGACAGCGCTTAGATGCCGAGGGCGCCGAAAGGCCACAAAAGTAAAAGAAGATAATATAGCTAGCAAATCAAATACATAATGATAATAAAATAATGTTTTTAAGTAACTCGCTTTTATTTTCATTGGAGTCTTACGTAAATGTACTAAAAAGAAAAATAATAATATTTAATTTACGTTCATAATTATAAAATTAAAATTAAATATCATTTTTTTCTTTTTAGTATATTTACCTAAGACTTTAACGAAAATATATCGCTTAACTTAAAAACTTTTTTTAAAATTATTTTATTTTTTACTTTTTAGTTTCTAATTACAAGATTTGATTGTTAGTTAGCTGTGAAGGGAGTCAAAAGAGCTAGGCGCGTGCCTGATCCATACTCATAGAAAAGTTCTCTATCTATACAATAGGTTATTTTTAATCGACTTCCAAAAATGGCTCCACTGATTTGACCGATTTTGAATCTGTTATGTTTAGGAATTGATGAAGTGTTCTCATATAATTCTTACTTCAGTTTAATCAAGAAATAACGTGCAAACTACGTATTGCGTATAATAAATACTTAGATATGCGTGAAAGCTTTTATTATCAGCATCTTTTAAGAGTATGTTATAAAATACGTTTCGGCATTTATACTATAATCGACAGTATGTTCGATAAGCACAATTTGATGTGACCCGACAATTTTCTGTTGCGATAATTAGGGAAAGGAGTTGATAAAATAGGAATAAATATTTTTAATTCTTTCACTGCCTTATTTATTTACGTACCTTTGCAAAAAGAAGGTAAAACAAATAGAAATTTTTGAATGTGAAACCTCTGCTGAAACGATATAAAGAGACCCGTGTACCACCATAAAAACATTTTGATAAAAACTGATATAAGGATTAAAAAATATCATTTAATTATTTTATTATTTGGAATTTGAAATTCAAGTCGAACAACGTTTTTTTATTTTTCTCTAAAATTATTGTAAAATAATTTAATATTTATAAAAGCACTACTAAAATAAAATTAAAGGACACGGATAGTACCATAAACACTGAAAAACAAATTAAAATGTAAAAAAACATTGAATTGTTTTCTTTACATTATAAGTACTTGAAGTGCACGCAAGACTAAACCTTTTTTTTGTGATCAATATGACTTATTTAGACGCGCCCTAAGCAAAGCTAAAGGCGCCTATACAGGATATCCCAAAATTGATGCCCGTGCTTTCGGGGTTTGTTTCAGGAGGCTAACAATCGAAAATTAAGAGTAGAAAATTTTCCGATTGTCCCTCGTTATCGAGTTATTGATAAAAAAAGTAAAATTTAACATTTAAACTTTATTAAAAACGAATAATATATATTATAAAGCAACATATTTTCCACATCTGTTGTCACAAAATATGTTCAAATAGGCTGTCTCCAACTTCAAGGCAAACATTCGCGCGATTTAGCATGGAGGCACGACCACCGCCAAGGAGGACACTTCGACCGCTGCCACATCGCCTTTGAGAATGTCTACCGCAGTTGTAGACGAAACGTCAGGTAGAAATACCACCGGACCACGGCCTACAAGCCCGGAAACCATAAAGACTTGGAACGACCACTCTGTAGTATATTTTCATCTATTAATGAATGAATTGTAAATTATAGACGCTCGACAACTGAGGTCATTAGCATCTGAAAACTATAAATTTTTTGTCTATTAACGCCACAGTACACAGCAGCGTGAAGACGAGCTACGACATTTTCAGGATAACGAAGAACAATTGGAAAATTTTCCACTCTTAATTTTCGATTTGTGTTAGACCCCTGAATCAAACCCCAAGATCACGGACGTCAATTTTGAGACACCCGTGTACACCCGCTTTGTTTGTACGTCTGTCAATCTGTGAGTCTGTATGTCACGCTTTTTTGTGTCACACGTACAGCCCAAACGAATGAACCGATTTTAAAAAACTTTTTTGTTCGATTCCTCTCGGTGTCTATCAAAGTTTATCGGTGAGCTAATAAATCACCCTGTATAACCAGGCCGCCTACCTTATCTATTTTATCTATCACCGCTCGAATACACGCGGTCGCGATTGTTGTCAGTCTTACAAATTAAAAACTCGGGTCGCAGTGCCAAACCCTGCCGACAATATAGTGTATTTGCTAGTACAGGCCTTGTGGCTTTAATACGTGAACTTGATTATGTGAACTTAAGTTTGTTTTTGTACAAAATAAAAAAGTTTTTCTAATATGCAATATTGTTATCAATAGAGCATCTGCACCAAATTAAATACACCCTTCAGTAAGAAAATCCGTATCCGCAAACTAATGTTTTCACAATATTAGACATGGATTTTATCAGTACATCTGCACCAAATTAAATAGGTACACCCTTCCATAAGTAAATCCGTATCAACAAACTAGTGTTTTCATAAAATTTGAAAGTCCGGTCCTATCGGGCCGATTTTATTTAGATTTTGGTACCACATTTTAATCTTTACTAAAGGGTTAAATTTCAATTTTGAAGCGATTCGGACAATTTTTTCGGTATTTTTGGGCCCAAAAACATTTTTCAACCCCTAAAAACCACCTTTAAAATGGTCCGATCAGGCCCATTTTAAATAGGCTTCGTGCGGTAATGGATGCAACGTGCCTACCAAATTTCGTCAAAATCAATCAACTCTTTTGAAAGTTATAGCCCGCACATTATATATATACATATATAAACAGACTTTTCCAAAAATGGTGCCAAAGTGTTTAGGAGGCTATGAAACATCGAGAAATTTTGGTCCGACCCCTAGGTCCCGCCATCCAACCGACGCCAATAGTGTATGTGCCATATGGCAAATACACTAATAACAACTAATTTTTTGATAAAAAATAAACACCCATTTAATTTCAACACTTCTTTTACTCGAGGAGTAGGAGGATAATAATAAATTACTACGTTTATCATAATGAACATAAAAACAGACGAAGACAGTATAGCTTATTTGTGAGGAGAGACGTTGAAGGTTGTTTTAACGTAACGTGACATCATGTTGATAGAAATATAGTTCATGACTAGTTAATTGAAAAAAAAAAATTTAAAAAAACTAAAACCCGAGCTAAAACCCGACTACGTAAAAAAAGAAAACAAGCAAAGCAAAAGTGGTCACTCATAAAAAAGGAAATTAAAAAACTGCAAGTCACGCAAAGAGCGATGGAAAGAAGTATGCTCGGTCTAAAAATTTTGGATAAAGTTAAAAATAAAAATATTCGTAATAAAACAAAATTACGCGATGTGATCTATGTATACAAAAAAGCTAAGTGGAAGTGGGCGGGTCATGTACATCGCTGTACGGATAATAGATGGTCATACAGGGCAACAGTGTGGCATCCAATATTTAGTAAAAGGAAAGTTGGAAGACAAACAACAAGATGGAGGGATGATCTTGCCAAATTCGCCGGGCCACTTTGGTCAAGAAAAACCAAGAACCGTTTCGAATGGAAGAAGTTGGAGGAGGCCTTTTCCCTGCAGTGGGAATGTTAAGGCTTATTATTATTATACATTTTATTTTTAAATCAGTCTTTTAGTTTTTTTATATAATTTATATATTATAATTTCGTAATAAATAATAAAAAACATTTTAAAACAAGACCGTCGTTAGGCGAATTACCGCTATGTTTATCCTGTGGCGTAGGCTATGTTCTAGGTTTGTTTCGTAGCTTGTTTTGCACTTGTCTTCTAGCGCCCGCCATATTTCCTATGGCGCCATATAGCCTAAGTCCTAGGACACATTCTGGATTAAGACAAATCCAACGGCACCTCTTTTGTTGAAATCAGTTCAGCGGTTTTGGCCCTATGAGGAAATAAACTAACTCAGTTACATATAAACAAACATACGTAAGCCTTTCCTTTGGCTTTGCCGTAGTTAGGTAAACAAAACAAATCAATCGAGATGATATCGGAAATCAATTTCTCCTGCTGAAAAGTTAGGTCTAACAGTAAGGTAAGACATTTATTAATTGAATCATAAGTCACAAAATCAGTAAAATATTAACGGAGGTCATACACATCTTTTTTTAAAAATATTAAAATGAGCCTTCCAATTCAACTGTAAGTTAAAGGTATAAGCCCAAGAAATCAGGCGTTGTCTTGACAAGAAAGCAGTGTGTCAAAAATATAAGAATGGTTTCTTATCGTTATCGATTTTTAGGACACGTGCTTCAAATTCAAGCCTGTGAATTATATTATGACATGTTTCATATGACAATATGTAAAAGTTCCATAACACACTTTCTCACGAGATTGCAGTTTCCTTTCTCACAGTTCATATTGTTGACCGTAGCATATCTTAGAGCAGCGGTTCCCAAACCATGGGCCGTGGTCCACTTGTGGGCCGCGGGCAGCGTGGTACTGGGCCATGGACGCTGGTCGAGAGTCTAATCCAAGATAAATAATATTTATTATCGGAGCTTCAGGGGTCGAGATGGAAAAAATCGAGTATATAAGTGTCTGTGTTGCCGTCTAGACAAGACAAGACTTTCAAAGTCTTGTCATGTCTTGAAATATCAAGACAAGACTTAACTTAAGTCTTGTCTTGAAATATCAAGACTTCACTAAGTCTAAGTCTAGATTAACAAACTCTTGTTTTGTCTAATATCAAGACTCTAGATTATTTTCAGGAGTCTAGATTAGTAGTAGTAGGTAAAGTAATGAATGAATGAATTGTAAATTATAGACGCCCGACAACTGAGGTCATTAGCGTCTAAAACAATAAATGTAAATAAAAACAAAAGCAAAATCAAAAGTTAACATACAACAAAGCAAAACAATCACAAGTACAAATAAAAAGTGTCATACAATACAATGTAGTAAGATATAATGTAAAAAACCATAAAGGCTGTAAAGGGGCCCAAATGTACACAAATAAATAAAATCAGATAAACCGGTCAAGACCGGTTTCTTTTAAAAATCTAAACAGCAGATCGACATTGTCAGGATCATTTCCTAAAACAACAGACAGATCACCTGACAATCCGATCTGCTGTCGTGTGTCCCTAAACTGGATACACTCGATTAAAATATGCGAAACGGTAACGCGAGTGTCACACGTTTCACAGAGGGGCGGTTCCTCACGAGCCATCAAAAAACCATGTGTAAGTCTACAGTGACCGATGCGCAGCCGTGTAAGGACCACTTCCTCCCACCTGGAGGGACGGCAAGATGTGAACCATGGGTCAACTATAGACTTTATGGATTTTAACTTGTTTTCATCGACAGCACTCCATTCATCCTTCCAGAGCTGCTTCACGGCTGAAATCAGTACGTTCTTAAGGTCGTCACCGATAACGCAAAACACGCTCTGACCGTTATTTGCAGCGTCCTTAGCTGCAGTGTCAGCTAGTTCATTGCCAGCGATTCCCATGTGGCCGGGAACCCAACAAAACCGGACAGTTGTTCCACCTCTTTTTAGGGAATATAACTTGTCCTGTATCAAACAAATCAGAGGATGGCTGGGGTAGGAACGCTGCAATGCCTGTAGAGAACTCAAAGAGTCGCTGCAAATAACATATTTGTGCGGACCGTGCACATGTCTCAAGGCCTGCAAGATTGCATATAACTCTGCAGTAAAAATACTGCACTCTTGAGACAACTTATATCCAACACTGGCGTTATCGGTGACGAACGCGCAACCAACTCGGTCGAGAGACTTCGAACCATCCGTGTAAACGGAACGGTAGTCTCGATTCTGATCCAGCCATGCCAGGAAAAGCTGGCGATAGAGCTCTGGAGTTGTTGAATTTCGAGGATGAATGGAAAGTGACATGTCGATGACGGGCTGAGGAATTAGCCACGGGGGCACAGAATTACGGCCGACTTTAAGAGTTCTAGGAAGTGCCAACGGAAGTTCATCTAGGAGAAAAGTCAACCTGATACCGAGAGGACGTGTTGCATTTCTTCTCCGTCTATACAGAGAAGAAAACCTTGGTTGAAATACGCAACTGTAAGTTGGGTGATCAGGTTGACTACGGAGCTTACAGACGTAGGATAGCATATTCCGTTTCCGCCGGATGTTCAGCGGAGGCTCTCCGCATTCAGCGGCAATGCTAACAACAGGACTGGATCGGAACGCTCCGGTTGACAAACGTATTCCGGCGTGATGAACAGCGTTTAACGTCCTAATGTACGACTCACGCGCCGAGTCGTACACAATGCTACCGTAATCCAATTTAGACCGTACGACTGCACGATAAATTCGTAGCAAAACCGTACGGTCTGCACCCCACGTGGTGCTGGATAAAATTTTTAAAATATTCAGGGAAGACATCGATTTCCTCTTTAAAATATTAAAATGAGCCTTCCAATTCAACGACCGGTCAAAAGTGAGTCCTAAAAATCGAGCAGTGTCTTGTACAGAAATCAAAGTGTCATATAGATATAAGAATGGTTCTTGATAACAACTACGAATGCGGCAAAAGTGCACACACTGGGTTTTCCCCACAGAAAATTTAAACCCATTGTTGGTTGTCCAGTTCTGAATGCTATTAATGGCCAACTGCAGGTGACGTTGTGCAGTGCGAATGTACTTTGACGAGCAGTAGATCGCCAAGTCATCAACATAGAGCGATGACTCTACAGACGATGGAATGCTGTCAATTATGCCATTAATAGCGATGGAAAATAAAGTGACACTAAGAACCGAACCCTGTGGAACACCATTCTCCTGTACAAAGACACTAGACAAAGTGTTGCCGATACGGACTTGGAAGTAGCGCTCGAATAAAAAATTATTTATAAAATTTCCAAGATGTCCTCTGATACCCCAATTATGTAGTGTTCGGAGTATTCCATACCGCCATGTAGTGTCGTAAGCCTTTTCAAGGTCGAAAAAGACGCTACCAAGTGCTGCTTGTTAAGAAAAGCGTCCTGTATTGCGGACTCTAACCTGACTAGATGATCCATAGTTGAACGGTGCTTACGAAAGCCACACTGGGCATTCGTGATCAATCGTCTGGATTCAAGAATCCAAACCAATCGTCGGTTGATCATACGTTCGAGGAGTTTTGATAAACAGCTAGTCAGTGAGACAGGACGATAACTTGATGCTTGTTTCCGGTCTTTACCGGGCTTCAACAACGGCACTACAATAGAATTACACCAAGCGGTAGGAAACGTATTGGTGTACCAGATTAAATTAAACATCTTGAGAAGGAATATCAATCCGGAGGGAGGTAGCTTTTTCAAAAATTGGTAATGAATATCGTCAGATCCTGGAGAAGTATCATGGCAATCATGCAAACTCGACTGCAGTTCCCACGAGGAGAAAGGTGCGTTGTAGTTCTCCTCATTTTCTGAGGATAAGTTTAATGCAACTTGTTCTGCTTGATTTTTCTGAGCAGAAAAACGCTCAAGGTAGTTTGCGGAACTCGAGACTTTTGCGTAGCATGAGCCCATGTGATCGGCGACTTCATCAGGCGACGTAATTATGTCATTTCCCATTACCAATCCAGAAATGTAATTGAAACTCTGTTTGCCAGAGATCCTCCGAATTTTCTCCCACACTTCGCGGGCGGGAGTAGAACTTCTTACAGTGGAAACAAACTCACTCCATGACTGCTTCTTACTCTCTGCTATGATACGTCTGGCAATGGAACGCTTTTGCATGAAAATTACACGATTTTCATCCGTCATATTATTTTTGAAGCGACGGAGAGCTCTACGACGTTCACGGATGGCATCCCGACAAGCCTGATTCCACCAGGGAACAGGCACACGTCGCGGTGTTGTTGACGTGCGTGGAATTGCAGCTAAAGCTGCCTCGATGACCGCATCCGTGAAATGCTCTACAGCAGCATCGACATTGCCAAAGTTCATTTCGCCGACATTTAGTACTTTTTGAAAGTGTGACCAATTAGCGTCTTTTATTTTCCACTTCGGGGAGCGTCTTTCATCCACATGGAATGAAAGAAGACGACAAATGATTGGGAAATGGTCACTGCTACAAAAATCGGCATTTACTTCCCATTCACAGGATGGGGCGATAGAAGAAGAGCAGAGAGTAAGATCTATAGCGGAAAATGTCCCATTTGCAGCCGAGAAATGTGTATTGGAACCTGTGTTCAATACGACCAAGTTTTTATTCAGAATCAACGTCTCCATTAGCCTTCCACGAGCATCCACATGATTAGAACCCCAAGTGGGATTGTGGGCATTAAAATCCCCCATGATGATAAAGGGGCGTGGAAGTTGGTCTATAACAGACGCAATGGTTGCAAGTGTCGGTTGTTCTGATGGAGGAATGTATATTGAACACAAAGTTACCGGATTCGGCGCATAAAGTCTGACAGCGATGACCTGTAAGTCAGATTGTAATGGGACATTTTCGGAAAACACATTATTTCGGACTAAAACTGCCACTCCGCCACTGGCACGTTCCACAAATAGTTTATCTTTACGATAAATCGTAAAACCACGAAGAACCGGAGTGTTTGTGTCTTTTAGATGTGTTTCCTGTAAACTAATAGCAGTAGCATTATGATCATTAAGGAGGAGTTTCAATTCACTGAAATGAATATAAAAACCGTTCATGTTCCACTGTAAGAAAGTGAATGTTTATTATAAAGAAGAAAAAAGCTACCTCATTTTTTTCCTCGCTGCATCAGACCGATGATGAGGTCTGCTTATGTCTTCTTCCATAGCAGAGTCTGCACTGCTGCTATGGTCGATGCGAGTGTGAGTTATAGTCATTTTATGACTATTATCCCGGTTCAAGATAACCTTAGTTTTCTTGACCGGAGATGTCTGACTCTTTCCAACAAGAGATTTTACTGGTGATTTCGCCTTTTTAACTGGCGATCGTGATCTACTATCCGGACTTATTTTGCTTTTGTTTTTATTTATTTTTTTGGCAACAACTTTCGAATTTGATGGGGAAACTTCGGTTTGTGTAGACATGTCACATGTCTGTGTTGACATGTCTACTTTGACAACAGGAGCGGCAGCAATGGTTGCAAACGAACGTGTAAAGGAAGGGACAGTTTCTCGATACTTGCGCTTGGCCTCTGCAAAAGAAATTTTTTCAATTGTTCTGATCTCTTGGATCTTGAACTCCACTTTATATTGTGGACATTCTCTAGATCTTGCAGAGTGGGTTCCGTCGCAATTAACGCAATGCGACACCCTTTTGCATGGAATATCCTCATGCAGAGGTTGGCCGCAATTGTCGCAGAGACTGGCAAAGCTACAATTGTTCTGCGAATGTCCAAACTTTTGACATTTGTAACAGCGCAAGGGAGATGGTATATACTGACGTACTTTCAAAGAGTAGAATGCTGCTTTAATTGATGGCGGAGGCTGCGGTGTACAGAACGTAAGAATATGAGACGGTGTAGGTACTAATTGACCGTCTCTACGTGCGTGAATTCTGTATACGTCTGTAACACCTTGGTCTTTAAGTTCCTCTTTTATTGTTTCAACTGTACAGTTAAGAAGATCGAAACAATAAATAATGCCTTTAGAAAAGTTCAGCTGCTTATGTAATTCTACTTTTACCGGTACGTCTGTGCACATGTCGACACCTTTTATATTTTTGCATGCCAATACCTTTTGAGCTTGATGCTGGGAAGATGTTTCAATTAATAAAGATCCATCACGCAACTTTTTAACACTTAGAAAAGTTCCAAACAAGCCATCAAGATGTTTATTAATGTAAAAGGGACTGTCGCCATTGAAGTTTCCAGTTACCTTAGTCATTATCAAATATTTGTTACAAGGAGTAACATTCGCCAGGTCATTACCAAATAATAAATCCAAATTACCATCTTTACGCCCTCTCTTAGAGGGAGGGCTATTTAATGGGGGGAAATTTTCCATAATAGTTTTTTTATATTCATCAACCGTGCTCCCCACCCACCACGGAGCCCAACAAGGGGACGATGACCGCAAACCGGTACAGAGCGCCAGGGCTACACGGTGATATAGTCAGCTCAAGAGACGGCGCCACTCCATCCAAAGACACTGGCTCACCCCGCCGGAATACTATATAAACACGACGTTAGCCGATTGACTAGACTGGGTTAGGTCTAGCCGCCCGTTTACAGCGAAGCGGAGGCCAAAGCAGTGTGTTGGTGCACCCAGGCGAACCTCAACTGCCAGGATCCTCTTTTCCGCCTTACGGGTCACCGCGCACGGCAAACACGCAGGTGTACTATTAGGGACTACTACAAACAAAGGACAGCAACAAAAGTGTACCCATAACGGAGGGACAAGACCGCTATCAACAACAAAAAAGAGGGAAGAACAGAAGAAGAAAAAAAGTTGCGACTGTCCTTCCTTCATAATAGTCCCTAAATGAATCACCCAGCCGGGTACACAACCGACTGGTGCGTGCTCGGGTTTCCCTGGGTTCGCCAATTCCCAAAGAACATTGTAATGCAATTGCGATAAACAACGACATTCCAATGTTCCCCCTGGGGGCTGTAGGTAAAGTAAGCCTTTACATACAACTACTTCGTTCATCTCTTGAAAATTGTCTAGAGTTTTGGCAAGCGTCTTGATCTAGATAAAGCAAGTCTTGCCTTGTCTTGAAAATTTCTAGACAAGACTTTTGCAAGTCTTGTCTTGAAAATCTAGACAAGACAAGAGTCTAGAAAGTCTAGATCTAGACGGCAACACTAAGTGTCTATTTGTGTTTGTGTGCTTATAGTTTTTACTTGTATATTTAGTTAGTGGGCCTCACATCTCTTTTACAAAATTAGTGGTCCGCACAACTAAAAAGGTTGGGAACCGGCGAACGGCTCGCTGTCTTAGAGGATAAAGTCCATTTGGGAAAACTGTCGTTCTTACTTAGATTAAAAATAAGCGGCCGATAATATCTCACCTTCAACAAGAACGGTTGTTATGCAAAATCCTTAAATTCTGTGTGCAAAACAGACGCAATCCTAAATATTAATTATTAGTGTATTTGCCATATGGCACATACACTATTGGCGTCGGTCGGATGGCGGGACCTAGGGCTCGGACCAAAATTTCTCGACGTTTCATAACCTCCTGAACACTTTGGCACCATTTTTGGAAATGTCTATTTATATATGTATATATATATATAGATATATATATATATATTTATATATATATATGTGTACGGGCTATAACTTTCGAAAGAGTTAATTGATTTTGACGAAATTTGGTAGACACCTTGGAATCCATCACCGCACGAAGCCTATTTAAAATGAGCCTGATCGGACCATTTTAAGGGTGGTTTTTAGGGGTTGAAAAATGTTTTTGGGCCCAAAAATACCGAAAAAATAGTCCGAATCGTTTCAAAATTGAAATTTAACCCTTTAGTAAAGATTAAAATGTGGTGCTAAAATTTTAATAAAATCGGCTCGACAGGTCCGGACTTACAAATTTTATGAAAACACTAGTTTACGGATAGTGATTTATTTGCTGACGGGTGTATTTAATTTGGTACAGAGGTAGCATTGATAATAATATTGAAATTAGAAAAAAAATATTATTTTAAGGGATGTATTAAGGGGTTAAATTTTTCATTTTGTCCAAAAACAAACTTAAGTTCACATAATACAGCCACAAGGTCTGTATTAGCAAATACACTATATTGTCGGCAGAGTTTTGGCACTGCGACCCGAGTTTTTATTAAATAACATTAAGTACTTAATTAACTATTGTAACAAACATTATAATTTTAAATAAATAAGAATATATTTTTTTAAAGACCAATTAAAGTTTGTCATTTAATTTGCGGAGTTCAGTCTCCTTTCTCTCAGGCTACTACCAGTAGATTTAAGAGAAGAAAGAAATCTTAAAGTGTTTGAGAAGAATATGAACTTATTTTTAATTAACCAGTGTTTTTACAATGTGAATGAATTTGTGTAATTATTATTGTTTTTTGTATCGTCGCATTTTTAATGTAATGAGATTTTTGGCGGGTATGGAACTTGGAGTAAAGTAATGCAATAATAGCACGTACCCTCAAAAATCCCTTTTGGTCTGACTACAGAGAAGTTATGTAGTCGAAAAATATCCTGGAGTTGTTTTTTTTCAAAATGATCCCCAAATCATTTTTGTTGCCATAAAATCGCAACACTCTGAAAGAACATTAAGATTTATCAGAACATTCTAAATGCAAAAATATCAGCAGTATGCTTTAATAAGAAACTGTGAAAGTAGTGTAATGTAGGTACAAAGAAGTGTTAGAAGTGTATGTTGTTTTTAACAGTGGGCTCAGAAAACTCTACGAATGACTTTCTTTACTTTATATACTATAAGTTTTGTCATGGCTTTTGCGTAACGAATGATTTACTCTGTAATTTTTGCACAAATGCAGATGTCACTTATTTTTAATGCCATATTTTGTAATAGAATTACAGACATCAAACAGAATATAAAAATAATTCACTGCAGTTGTTAAGAGTATTCAATAGCAGAAGTTACCCCCTGCACCCTTCATCTTAAATCCTTTCCTCTCGCCTATAAAACAGTTCCCACTCTCCCGACGTTATTTTTAAAGCGATAGGGCACGGGGACCGAGAATCACACTACAGATCCTAAAGGTGAATTTTTTGAAAAAAAGTTTTGGATACGTGTAAAAGGTTACGTAATTTTTTAAAAAGTTGTAAGTTTTTCAGGATATTTTTTCAATTTTTCGCCTGTAAGATCTGTAGTGTGATTCTTGGTTCTCCATTGGACGTTTACCCGAACCTTTTAGTTTTAAAAATAGCGTCGGGAGAGCGGGAACCGTTTTATAGGCTAGGAGAAAGGATTTGAGATGAAGAGTGCAGGGGGTAACTTCCGCTATCGAATACTCTTAAACAAATGCTTTTAAATAGTACCTAACTAAAAGAAAAAATATAAAAACACGTGAAATATCATTTTAACATCCGGTTTTGCTGAATTGTCGCGGTCACGTGGGAATTAGAATTAATAAGCCGACACTGCTGCCTGCTGCCAAACACGCTGCAATTAACATTCAAAAGACGTTTTTTGTTATTGGTAAGCATTAAAACATTATGGCCCTGGATCTAGCCACGAGGCGTGGTAACTTGGTAGGCCGACCAATGACAATCGTTGTCCTATTTTCAGAGGCATAATGTTATATTGTGTCATATTGTGCGCCAGATTAAATGGCAGAATGTTGTAAGTATTTTTTTTACATATTTATTTTTTGCAGATATTAATTCAATAAAAAATGCAATACAAAACCATTTTTGCGAAGATATTGAAACAACAACTCCGTAATTGTTTTGCTAATATTGAGAAAAATGCATATTTGTTAAATTAAAGAAATCTGCTGTTTTTTTCTCTTAGAACCGAAACAATTATTTATTTATTTATACTTTAAAATAATATGACATCGAAGGAAATTATAGTTTGTTTTCTTTATTTCGAATATATAAATCCATAATAACTAAGTAAAATAACCCCGATGTGGTAAGAACTAAAGAAAAGCCTAGACCGATGAAACGGGAACGCTCGTCCTAAAAAAATCTTCCTCAGGAAGAAGGGGGGGAATACCTTCAAAAGTCCTAAAAAACTTCAAATAGTAGGCCTCATCATGAACGGCTTCTATAATCTACAATAAATAAAATTCAGGCGTTCCATTAACTCTGAAGAAATGATGGTAGTGTGGTTGAGGACAGTAAGTTGAAGTCCATTAAATCTACAGTTTACTATGGTTTATCTATGGTTTATTTCTTGCCGTTTTTCCGATCTGCTGCCGTGTGTCCCTAGATAAAACACACTCAGTTTCAATATGTGAAACGGTGATCAAGTGTCACACGTCTTACAGAAGCCTCGTTACGACATCAAAAAGCCACGAGTTAACCTACGGTGACATTGTGTGAAAGACTTCAGGACGGTCACCGTAGATTAACTTATGTCTTTTCTAATAAGGAATC
>CM077520.1:17474984-17513050 GCA_039654895.1 Mongoloraphidia duomilia
ACTATTGTCATCTGGGAATTGAAAAATAAAAAAATCGAGCACGTGAGGTCTTATTTTGGCCAAATATGAACAAGCATATTGAAAATATTGTTCAAAATTGTGAAAATTGTATTAGATTTAAAAAAGAAAATTCAAAAGAACCTCTGTTGCCACACGAAGTACCAGATGGACCTTGGGAAAGTATCGGTATGGATCTATTTCATTTTAGAGATGCTGAATGGATACTTGTAATTGATTACTTTAGTAAATTTGTGGAAGTTGCTAAATTGGAAAATACCTGTGGTGTCACTATAGTCGCGAAACTAAAAACTATATTTTCACGATTCGGAATTCCTAAAAAAGTGTTTTCAGATAACGGATCTCATTTCGATAATGGAAACATAAAAAATTTTGCAAAATCATGGAACTTCAATCATATAACATCAAGCCCGAATTACCCTAGGTCAAATGGAATGGCGGAAAGACACATTGCTACTATAAAAAACATGTTTAAGAAACTTGAAAACAGTGACAAAGATCCATGGCTCGCTCTTTTGGAGTATAGAAATACGCCGATTTCAAATCAAATAAAATCTCCGAATGAATTGATGTTTGGTCACAAAACGCGAGGCCTTTTACCAGTAAAAATTGAACAACAAAATGTGTTACGTAATCAAGAAGTTAAGAGTAAATTACTAGAAAGACAAATTGAACAAAAGAATTATCATGATCGAACAGCTCACTATTTGAAACCATTCAATGTACACGATAGAGTTTTCGTCCGTAAGGAAAAGAATAAACCATTGGAACCAGGAAAGATTACAAACATTTGTGATAGACCTCGTTCTTATGAAATTGAATTACCGAGCGGAAGAAAAATTGAAAGAAATCGTGCACACATGCACAAGGCACCGAACATATCAAATTCTTATGGATCAACAAGTGTATCAGAAAAGAAAGAAAAAACTAAACCGGATTCTGAAACTGAAAATTCAAATTATCATAACTTAGAATTAGATTTAAAAAATTCAACATACAAGAATGAAAATGACAGAAATAAAGTGAATGGATCATTGCCTGAAGAATTAACAACGCGTTCTGGTAGGGTTGTTAAAACTCCAGTGTATCTTAATGACTATGTAACTAAATAAATATTTGTTGTTGATTTTTTATTGATTAATTTTTATATATGGCTTTCTGTATAAAATTATTTGTTTAAAGAAAGGAGATGTCATAATAGCTACTATTATTATGTAATAGCAAAGACAGATCTAATAAACTAAGGACAAAGTTTCCAGAGTCAGACTGTCTTGGCTGCTCACATCATGAACATCATAATATTATAATATTTTAACATTGTTTTAAAAATGATTTTATATTTTAATAAATAATATTTTATGAAACATTAATTTAAATTATTATTTAAATTTTTACAGTCGTCATACGCTGGCCAAAACTTATTTGTAATTGGAAAATGTTCACTAAATCTGGAATATAAAAATGATTTTTATAATGTTGAATTTTTCGTTATAAATACGTTAGGTCCATGTATTTTAGGTTTACAATCCAGTATAGATTTAAAGCTTATAAAACAAATTTTAAAAGATAATTTTGAACCGGTAATTCATGCTCCTAGAAAAATTCCTTTAGCTTTAAAACCGATATTAAAAGAAAAATTAGACTGGTTAGAAAAAGTAGAAGTGGTTAAAAAAGTAGATTATCCGACGCTTTGGGTAAACTCTCTCGTTATTGTTCATAAACCTAATAATGATATCAGACTGTGCATAGATCCGAAAGATTTAAATAAATTCATTTTAAGACAACACTTTCAACTTCCGACTTTCGATGAAATTGCAGCTAAACTGCACGGTGCAATGATTTTCAGTACACTTGATACAAAAAATGGATTTTGGCACATAAAATTGACGAAAGAAAGTTCAGACCTATGCACATTCAACACGCCTTTTGGCAGATATAGATTTTTAAGACTACCTTATGGTCTAAGTTCTGCTTCAGAAATTTTTCAACAGAAAATAAAACTAAATTTGGTAGACGGATTATTCCTCCCCAAAAATTAATGGTACAACCATTTAAAAGAAATTATGATTAGTTTAATTTTGTATTTGTAGCGTATAAAGAATTTATTTTTTTTATTAAAGAAAGGAGATGTAATAAAATGTTATGTAAGAATTATTGTAATAATAGCTAACTGATTATGTACTGGTCAATAAAGTTTGAGACACCGTAGAATACAGACTATAATTTACAGACTGCAGCTCCCACGAGGAGAAAGGTGCATTGTAGCTCTCCTCATTTTGTGAGGAAAAGCCCAATGCAACCCGTTCTGCTTGATTTTTCTGAGCAGAAAAAACCTCCAGATAGTTTGCGGAACTCGAAACTTCTGCATAGCATGAGCCCATGCGATCGGCGACCTCATCAGGCGACGCAACCATGTTACCTCCCATTACCAATCCAGAAATGTAATCAAAACTCTGTTCACCAGAGATCCTCCGAATCCTCTCCCACACCCCGCGAGCGGGAGCACAACCTCCTACAGTGGAAACGAACTCACTCCATGACTGCCTCTCACTCTCTGCCATGACTCGTCCGGCAATGGAACGCCCCTGCATGAAAATAATACGACTTTCATTCGTCACACTATTTCTGAAACGACGGAGAGCATTTCGACGTTCACGGATGGCACTCCGACAAGCCTCATTCCACCAGGGAACGGGCACACGTCGCGGTGTCGCTGACGTGCGTGGAACTGCAGCTAATGCCGCCTCGATGACCGCATCCGTGAAATGCTCCACAGCAGCATCTACATTGCCAAAGTTCACCTCGCCGACATTACACCTCTTGGAAGCGCGACCAATTGGCTTCTTTCATTATCCACTCCGGGGAGCGTCCTTCATCCACATGGAATGAAAGAAGCCGACAAATGATTGGAAAATGGTCACCGCCACAAAGATCGGCATTCACTTCCCATTCCCAGGATGGGGCGACAGAAGAAGAGCAGAGAGTAAGATCTATAGCGGAAAATGTCCCATTAGCAGCCGAGAAATGTGTATTGGAACCTGTGTTCAATACAACCAAGTTTTGATTCAGAATCAACGTCTCCATTAGTCTTCCACGAGCATCCACACGATTAGAACCCCAAGTGGGATTATGGGCATTAAAATCCCCCATGATGATAAAGGGGCGTGGAAGCTGATCTATAACAGATGCAATGGTTGCAAGTGTCGGTTGTTCTGTTGGAGGAATGTATATTGAACACAAAGTCACCGGACTCGGTGCATATAGTCTGACAGCGATGACCTGCAAGTCAGATTGTAATGGGACACTTTCGGAAAACACATTATTTCGGACTAAAACTGCCACTCCTCCACTGGCACGTTCAACGAATGGTTTATCTTTACGATAAATCGTAAAACCACGAAGAATTGGAGTGTTTGTGTCTTTCAAATGTGTTTCCTGTAAACTAATAGCAGTAGCATTATGGTCGTTAAGGAGGAGTTTTAATTCAATGAAATGAATATAAAAACCGTTCATGTTCCACTGTAAGAAATTGAATGTGTTAGTAAATAAAAAGGTAACTACCTCATTTTTTTCCTCGCTGCATCAGACCGATGATGGGGAGGTCTGCTAATATCTTCGTCCATAGCAGAGTCTGCACTGCTGCTATGGTCGACGCGAGTACGTGTAATAGTCATTTTATGACTATTATCCCGGTTCAAGATAATCTTAGTTTTCTTTACCGGAGATATAGTTATATTTTTTGCAACTTGAGATTTTACCGGTGATGTTTTTTTAACCGGAGATCTCGATCTATTATCTGGACTTTTTTTGTTCTTATTCTTATTGGTTTTTTTGGCAACGACTTTAGAAATTGATTGGGAAACTTCGGTTTGCGTAGACATGTCACATGTCTGTGTTGACATGTCTACCTTGACGACAGGAACGGCAGCAATGGTTGCAAAAGAACGCGTAAATGAAGGGACAGATTCTCTATACTTGCGCTTGGCCTCTGCAAAAGAAATTTTTTCAGTTGTTCTTATTTCCTGGATCTTGAACTCCACTTTGTATTGTGGACATTCTCTAGATCTTGCAGAGTGAGTTCCGTCGCAATTAACGCAGTGAGATACCCTTTTGCACGGAATATCCTCATGCAAAGGTTGACCGCAATTGTCACAAAGACTGGCAAAGCTACAGTTGTTCTGTGAATGTCCAAACTTTTGACATTTATAGCAACGCAAAGGAGATGGTATATATTGACGAACTTTCAGAGAATAGAATGCTGCTTTAATTAATGGCGGAGGCTGCGGTGTACAGTACGTAAGAATATGAGACGGTGTAGGTACTAGTTGACCGTGTCTACGTGCGTGGATTCTGTATACGTCTGTAACACCTTGGTCTTTAAGTTCCTCTTTTATTGTTTCAACTGTGCAATTAAGAAGATCGAAACAATAAATAATGCCTTTTGAAAAGTTCAGCTGCTTATGCAGTTCTACCTTTACAGGAACGTCTGTGGACATATCTACACCTTTTATCTTTTTGCATGCCAATTCCTTTTCAGCTTGATGCTGGGAAGATGTTTCAATTAATAAAGATCCATCACGCAACTTTTTAATACTTGGAAAAGCTCCAAACAAGCCATCAAGTGTTTATTAATGTAAAAAGGACTGTCACCATTGAAATTTCCATTGTCTTTATTCATGATTAAATATTTGTTACATGGAGTAACAGTTGCCGAGTCATTGCCAAATAACAAATTAAAACCTTCATCTTTACGCCCTCTCTTAGAGGGAGGGCTAGTTAAAGGGGGAAAATTGCTCATAATAATTGTATTATATTCATCAACCGTGCTCCCCGCCCACCACGGAGCCCAACAAGGGGACGATGACCGCAAACCGGTACAGAGCGCCAGGGCTACACGGTGATATAGTCAGCTCAAGAGACGGCGCCACTCCATCCAAAGACACTGGCTCACCCCGCCGGAATACTAAATAAACACGTTAGCCGATTGACTAGACTGGGTTAGGTCTAGCCGCCCGTTTACAGCGAAGCGGAGGCCAAAGCAGTGTGTTGGTGCACCCAGGCGAGCCTCAACTGCCAGGATCCTCTTTTCCGCCTTACGGGTAACCGCGCACGGCAAACACGCAGGTGTACTATTAGGGACTACTACAAACAAAGGACAGCAACAAAAGTGTACCCATTACGGAGGGACAAGACCGCTAACAACAACCAAAAAGAAGAGAGAAACGAAGAAGAAAAAAAGTTGCGACTGTCCTTCCTTCATAATAGTCCCTAAATGAATCACCCAGCCGGGTACACAACCGACTGGTGCGTGCTCGGGTTTCCCTGGGTTCGCCAATTCCCAAAGAACATTGTAATGCAATTGCGATAAACAACGACATTCCAATGTTCCCCCTGGGGGCGACGAGGTTCAAAATTTTTAACTGACATATATCAAAAACTTGACAACATTGGTGAAGAGGTGAGTGGTGATAAATTTTCAAATTTGATTTCGGCAGTAAAATCAGTCCTAGAATATTTCAATAAAGTTGTGATCGAGAAAAATGATTTAACACAATATATTAAAAAAGTATCTTCGGAGTGTGAAGAATTTAAAAAATTATATTATACACTGAAAAGTGAAAATAAAAGTATACTGGATAAGGCAATTGAAAATGAAGAACTCTTAGTAAATGAAAATAGGGAATTAGAAGATAAATTACGTAGAATAGAATCTGAATATATTAAACGACCGAAAAACAAAAAACAAATTGTTACTGAAATGGAAGATCTTAAATCGAAAATTTTCTCCTTAGAACTAGAAATCATAAGTAAAAATGAAATAATATCCGATTTAAAACAAAAAATTGAAGAATTAGAATTGAGGAATAAAAATTTACAGCAAGCATGGGAATCAGAATCTAACGACTCAATGGAGAGTGATAATGACAGTACAGAATTTTTTGAAAACAATTCGATTATTAATAATAATATGATAGAAAATGCTAATTGCAGTAAGTTAAATAAACTGAATAATAATTATAATATAAATGAAAAGATAAATTTAGAACAAAATACAGTTATTTTCGATACAAAAAATCATAATGTAAACAATCAACCTAAAAAAAAGAGGAGTTGTGTTATTAATAGCAAGAAAGATTCTTGTCAAGAACAAAACAATATGTAACATTATAATTTTATAATGTACATTGCACTTACTATATATTTTTCTTATAACAGCCAATCTTATGTCATGTTCCTTTTGTTATATAATTATTTTTTTTCAGTATTCGTATTTAAAAATTGTATTGTAAGAATTAATGCAGTTCCATCTTAGTTTCCAATAAATTAACATCAAAATATTTAAAACGTCTACTTTCTTTTCATCTGTCAGTGAAAATACCTTTCAATTAAAATTTTATTTCGCTGAATTATCAGATTTAAAAAAGGATATAATAAAAGACTACAATAATTAATAAATATTGGAAACTAAATTATTCATTTTATTTACTAAAATCGATCACGGCGAGTAACAGTGCGTTACAAAATGGTAGCAGAGCTAGTTTTATAAAGAAAGAAGATTTAACATCAACAATTACTATTTTATTAAATAAACTTCGTGGAGCATCATGCCGATGAATCATAGTCCGACAAGAAGACGTCCACCTACCCGGTCAAATCCAATCGACGAACAAAATGAAAAAGCCAGAATTGAAAATCAACCGAAGGTTTCTGAAATGGGTGAAGCAACGAACATACAACTTCCTAATTTTGACGAATATCAACAGTATTCAAGACTACATCAAAATCAAGAATTAGTTATTTCGCAAACGAGCACATCTACAACTCTTACGTCATCTTTAGATACTGGAATGCATTATACAACTGCCGGTATTACACAACCGTTGAATACAATTCATTCAGACAAGACGTTAAATTCAAATCAAGTATTTTCTACCTCTTTTGAAAAATTATCTGTTAATACAAATAAAATAATAGAACAAAGTACTACAGGAACCAGGATTTCTCCTAGACCTACTGAATACCAATACCAACAATTAGTTCAAGCAGCGATCGTAAATACTAATCTATTAACGCAACTGCACGATAACTTATTAGATAACAAGAAGACTTCGCAGAATCATTTACATCGAAATTTATTTCCAGAATTTTTACCGGATATTAACAAATTGATTTCACCAGTACCTCAAACAGATGGCACAGATCCTAACGAATTTTTAAATTTTTTGGTTGAAATTGAAAAGATTATTAATTTACAAATAATACCTCCGTCACGTTTAATGGAAGGTTTAATTACGCATGTTCATGGTGAACTTCGTAAATGGTTAGCATCAACATCCCTGCAATACAGAGATGATTGGGACCAATGCAAAAACCATATGTTGAATTATTTTCTATCACGCCAGCAAATAAGTCGTCTGATACGTACACACGTCTTTAGAATACAAAGAGTTGATGAAACTTTAGCAATGTACGCTGAAAATTTAAGATTGCGAGCATATGCTTTGAACTACACCAGTCGCGATGAAGAAATACTAATACACATTTAGGATTCTGCAACATCTAAATATTTACAAAAAATTTGCACTCAAAACGTTCCGTCATCATTTGAAAACCTTTTTCAAATTGCGCGTCAAATTGATGAAGCAACCCTTCGTCTGGATGAAGCTAATCTACGCGAAGCTGATGCGAAATTAACAACGAACAAGCCTACACGAACTCCGACTACAAAAAACTGAATGACGTCGTCAAATTGAAGAATATACCGCAATCAAAACGAGACTATTTTTCAAAATTGACGACTAAAAATAAATTACACAACAAATACCAAAATAAAATACCTTTTATCGACATCAGTATTGGCCGTCACAAATTTTCTGCTTTAATTGATACGGGAGCTTCAACTAATTTAATTGACCAAAATTCTTTGAATGAAATAAAAAAATCACAAAGAATTCATGAACACAAGATACGACATACTACAGTTACTTTAGGAAATGGTTCCTATTGTATTGTAAAAAAGGCTGTTGAGATTATCATCAAAATTTCTAAATTGACATGGAAAATGAAATTTCTTATACTTAATAAATTATCATGTCCTATTGTAATTGGGAATACCAGCCTTCGCAAAACTCAAGCAATCATTGATTACTCACGCTCTGAAGTACAATTTGACTTTTGTAGGGTATCTGTGCCTATAAAATTTAAATCACCGAATGATTTCAATGACGTTTGTAATTTGATGATTGAACAGCAATTTAATTTGAAGCCAGAACAAAATCAAAAATTGAATTTATTATTGTCAAGCTTCTCTGATGTACTGACAGACAGAATCGGTCATGCACACAAATACGAGATGAAGATCCATATGCGTGATAAAATTCCAGTTTATAGAAGCCCTTATCCGTTACCGCCACCGAAAGCTGCACAAATGCAACAATATTTGACGAAACTTCAAAAGGACGGAGTGATCGAAAAATGCGTATCGCCATATGCATCACCTGCTTTCATTTTAAAAAAGAAAGATGGTACTCCACGTCTAGTTGTAGACTATCGAATGGTGAACAAACATGTCGTCTTTGATCCATATCCTAGTCCGAGATTGGATGAGTTGTTCCAGTGTCTGCATGGATCTGTTGTTTTTTCTACAATAGATCTCACTTCAGCATTTTTCCAAGTACCGCTTACTGAAGATTCGAAAAATGTTACAGCTTTTGTTGTTCCGTGGGGACAATATCGTTTTACGCATGCGCCACAAGGACTTTCTACATCACCTCAAGGATTAAATAGAATTATACTCGACATCTTTGGAGACCTGAAATACGACTATTGTTTACCATATTTAGATGATCTGCTAATTCACAGTCCATCTATTGAAAGCCATTTTGAACACCTCAATGAAGTTTTCAAACGTTTACGAGAGACTGGCTTAACAGCAAATCCGAAGAAATCGAAGTTTTTCTTTTCGAAATTGAAATATCTTGGACACATAATATCGAAAGATGGTTTACAATTAGATCCTGAACGCGTACAATCGATTAATGACATTCCAATACCACGTAACATCAGACAGCTGCGATCATTCATTGGCCTAGCTTCATTTTTTGGAAAATTTATACCTAATTTTGCCGAAATTAGCGCTCCGCTTAACAATTTGAAAAAGAAAGGCGTAAAATTTAAATTCACAGATGAAGAAGTATCTGCTTTTAAAGAAATTAAATCTAAATTAGTCTCAGCACCTGTACTGAAGTTCCCCGACTTTAAAAGAGAATTTGTGTTAAGATGTGACAGTAGTGATATTGCGATAGGTGCAGTACTGTTGCAAAGCTATGATGGTAACTTACTACCTATAGCTTATGCGTCGCGCAAACTTACAGATCCTGAAAAACGTCTGATTATTTATGAAAGAGAGTGTTTGGCATTAGTATGGTCTGTTCAACGATTTCGAGACTATTTACAACATAATAAATTTATTGTTCAAACTGACAACTCAGCTCTCAACTGGTTATACAACTCACCGAAAGCTTGTGGTAAAACTGCAAGATGGCTATTGACTCTTTCTAATTTTGAATTCGACGTTATGCATATTAGTGGCAAACTGAACACGGTTGCAGACGCTCTGTCACGCTTATATGAAGAAGACGACAATATTGATGAAGATGTAACAGAAAAACCTCAAGAGCAACTCAACATTCTCACTGAAATACCCGAAGTTTTTCCATCAATTAAAAAACACCAAGAAGACGACCCATATACACAAGGCATCGCTCAGCAAATAAAAGCTGGAAACGGTGTAAAAGACTTTGTTATATGCGGCGGTTTATTGTGTAAAATTGTTGGAAAACATCGTAAACGACGAATATTCTTACCCGAAAAATTACGTCCGTTAATAAAATATTATTTTCATGACTTGGAGTTGAATGCACATGGAGGCATAACAAAAACTTATCGATCAATAGCTCGAAGATATTACTGGCCTCATATGTACGAAGAGATTAGAGACTACGTGGGTTCATGCGAAATCTGTCAGCGTGTTAAGTCATCGCAGCATCCTGTTGGCGCTCCAATGGCATCAAAACTTCCACGCTATCCCTGGTCATCTGTACATTGTGACTACGTTGGCCCTATGTCGATCAGCTCAAAGAAAAATCGTTACTGTTTGGTTTGCGTTGATACCTACAGCAAATTTATCCAAGTAATACCGACAACACGATGCACGTCTAATGTTACCATACGTGTTTTAGAAGATATTTGGTATCAATTTGGTCCTCCAACTGCTATCTGTACGGATAATGCTCGCAATTTTACATCGCGAGAATTCAAAGAGATGTGTTTACGATGGGGTTGTAAACATATTCTTACATCGCCCTACAACCCGAAGGCAAATAACGCAGAACGTATCAATAAGGTCCTGATTAGTGGATTGGCGGCTCTTCTAAAACAATATGCAGCTAAACATAACGCATGGGATCGTTTTGTCAAGTCAGTAGTCTATGCTTACAACTCTTCAACCAATGAAACTACCGGATGTACACCAGCGTCAATATTTTTAAGAAGGGAATTGCTCAATCCTTTGGATAATTTATGGGGTATACATAGCATAATCAAACGGGACAAAATTCCATCGAAAACAAAAATTGACGAATTCATTGAAAACTCGTTCCGTCGAAGACAGCATTATTATAATTCAAGAAAACCTGCAAGTCATCCATTCCGAGTTGGCGGTCTTGTTTTGCAAAAATTAATTCGTCGATCTATTCCAGGCATAGCTTCACGCAAGTTTACACCAAGATGGTCCGACGTTAGAAGAATCATACGATTTTCAAGTCCTGTCAGTGTGGTGTTACGAGATGACAACAATGGCCGAATCTTTCGTTCACACATTGACAACTTACGTCCGTATCGTCAACGTCGCCATTAATTAATTAATTTTCATCATGTTTTTTTTTCTCTCTTATTATTATTTTTATTTATATATGTTTTTTTTTCTTTTTTTGGCAAAGGGTTGTCGCCTGTAACATTATAATTTTATAATGTACATTGCACTTACTATATATTTTTCTTATAACAGCCAATCTTATGTCATGTTCCTTTTGTTATATAATTATTTTTTTTCAGTATTCGTATTTAAAAATTGTATTGTAAGAATTAATGCAGTTCCATCTTAGTTTCCAATAAATTAACATCAAAATATTTAAAACGTCTACTTTCTTTTCATCTGTCAGTGAAAATACCTTTCAATTAAAATTTTATTTCGCTGAATTATCAGATTTAAAAAAGGATATAATAAAAGACTACAATAATTAATAAATATTGGAAACTAAATTATTCATTTTATTTACTAAAATCGATCACGGCGAGTAACAGTGCGTTACAAATAATCAGATTATTAAAAGAGATTAATTATCTAAAAATGGATTGGAAAGTAAAAGTAGAGTTTTAATTTTAAGTGACAGTCACGGTAGAAACTTGAGTAAGTTTTTAATCGATAAAATTGACGATAAACGGTATACAATAGAAGGAATTGTTAAACCTAATGCGAATTTTGGACAAGTAACGGAAAACATTGATAAACTGGTGATGAATTTTACAGAAAAGGATTTCGTGGTTATCTTAGCGGGGACAAATGATTTAAATAGGAACCTATACTTTAAAAATATTTTAAAAATTATACAAATATGCTACCAAACCAACCTTGTTTTATTCACCATTCCCTACAGATGGAATGACATGTCTTTTAATCCATGCATATATAACTTTAATATAAAAATGTTTTCATTGAAGGTCAATTGATTGAACGAAGTAGACGCGTGTTTTTTCTCCTACGTTTACTTAACGATATAAATTGGATCTATTGAGATATAATAAAATCGTCTCTTTTTTCTTATTCTTGGGATTTTTCTGATAAATCGTAAGTATTTTATCTTTATTTTCCCTCTGTCTAAAGATTAATTTTTTCCTTAATATAAAAATTAAGGTTATCTGTTTTTTCATTTGACTGAATTACATAACAAAACCTAAATCTATTACATGAAAACAAACACAGGCATATCGTCTTACAGACGATATGCAACTAAACTTACACCAATGTTTAACATAAAATGCAATCACTAAACAAAAGAAATCAAAATACTGTTTACCCACCAAATGAAAATATAACAACAATGACACCAACACAACGAACCACTCATCAAACACCTGAAAACTATAAAAATACCGATGATATTAATACAGCGACGCCACCTACTACGTCTAACATGAACAACAGAATGTCCTATTCCAAAGCTGTAAGAACACCTCACGTCTATCCAAAAAAAGACCAGGCCATAATAATGAATTCGATAGAAGGCATTAAAATCAAAGAATATATTATAGCTATCGGTGAAATACTAGATCCTATAAACATAGTAGCCGCGTCTCGCATATCTAATAATCGAGTGTGCATATACTTAAAAAGCAAAAAACTTGTCGATGTACTCGTAAATGAATATGAAACCATATATATAGAAAACAATGAAATTAATATACGTCGATTAATAACACCTGCGAAAAAAATCCTTCTATCAAATATCCATCCCTCGGTCCCTAACGAAGTGATAGAAAACTACTTGATAGAAAACAAACTTAAACTTGTTTCTCCTATCTATTATGTAACCGTTGGAATGTCCGATGAGAAGTATAGTCATATAACATGCTTCAGACGATATGTCTATGCTGTCCTTCCTGAAAATGAAACTATCCCTGATTATATTTTCATCAGTCATGAAGATGATGACTGTAAAATCTATATAGCTATAGATGAAATGAAATGTTTCAATTGTAACCAAATTGGCCATAAATCATCAAGCTGTCCAACAAACATCCCAGAAACCCAAGTTCATACAGCTTCCCGTAAACGCCCTTTCCCATCTTCACTAAGCTCTGAATCCCAGAAAACGCCTGAACCCATTATCCATACTGAAGACATCCACACCACTGACACTGAACAAGATCAACCTGAAACAAGAAAAGAAACATTAGAAAAAAATGTTTTTAAAAAACCTGAAAAGAATAAAAATAATAAACAAAGAATTAAACCTGTGGAAAAAAAATTAAGAACAGAATCAGAAACAGAACATAAAACAGAAACTGAAACAGAACATAGAACCGAATCTGAAACAGAACATAAAACAGAATCCGAAACAGACCGCGACACTGATCACAAAACAGAAGAGCTGTTTGCTACCCTAAAACCAATAATAGAAAAAAACAGTAGTCGATTTATCCTAACTTATGTACAATTTATAGACTTCCTAGAAAAACTGAAAAACAATAATAACCCCCTTAAATTACCACGCTTGTTTACTAAAGATATAGAAGCACTTATTTCAATGATAAATGAACTAAAACCCTTCTTACCCCATGCCAAACATAAATCAAAATTCTCAAAAATAAAAAATAGGATACTAAAGCAACTCGAAATGGAAAACAACATTGAAATTTCTCAGCCCACAATTGACGATAACGTCATACCTTCAAACTCGAAACAACAATCGTAAAACAATTCTTCATATTCCGTCTCTATCATAAAATATATCATTATGTGTGCATCAAATATTATCCAATGGAACATGAATAGTTATTTCAAACGAAAAGATGACCTAAATAGACTAATTACAGATTACAACCCTATCATACTCTGTTTACAAGAAACAAACCTCAAACCAAAGCACACCCCAAAGATCAAAGGCTATAATCTATTTCGTAAAGATCGAAACACAGAACATGCAAGTGGTGGCGTTGCGACACTAATTAAAAACACACAGCATGCAGAGTCATTACAACTACAAACAGAATACGAAGCAATTGCAATAACTGTATATCTCCCAAAAAAAAATCACAATATGCAACATATATTTACCCAATAGACAAAACATAACACACACAGAATTAGAACATCTTATACAACAACTACTCCCTATATCATTCTTGGTGATTTCAATGCACATAGTATCTTATGGAATAGTAAAACAGACACAAGAGGGAAAATCATAGAAAAAATACTCGAATCTGATAAAGTTATGTTACTGAATACCAATAATCAACCTACTCATTTAAATCAATCTACCCAGAGTTTTACATCAATTGATCTATCAATCTGCCACCCTATTCTGGCTCCAGTCCTTGAATGGTCCGTTCTCACCGATTTATATCATAGTGACCATTTTCCAATTCTCATAAAAAAAACTGATAACGTATACCAATCTACACAAATCCAAAAATGGAAAATAGAAAACGCAGATTGGTTACACTACCAACAATATATCTTAGAAGAAAATATCTCTTTTAATAAAGAATCTAATATAGACGATGAAATTGAAGATCTTACAACAAAAATATTAAATGCTGCAAAAAAATCAATCCCACAGAAGAAAATAACAATTCAGAATAAAAGTGTTCCTTGGTGGAATACACAATGTGAAGCAGCAGTAAAAGAAGCCAAGACTGCTTTAAACAAATATAAAAAAACTAAATCAGTTGATAACTTTATAGAATTTAAGCGCTTAAAAGCCATCTCTCAGCGAACTATCAGAGAAAGCAAGAAAAAATCCTGGAGTAATTATGTTTCATCTATAAATCCCAATACTCCTGCTAAAGATGTCTGGAACAAAATCAAACGAATACGTGGAGTACACTCAAATTTCACCATACCAGCTCTAAGAGAAAATCAAAAAATAATAATAGACCAAACAAATATTATTGAAATAATGGGACAACACTTCGAAAGAACCTTTCAAACAAATAACTATACTCAAGAATTTCAAAAAATCAAAACAGAAGCCGAAAACACACAATTAGAATTAAAATCAGATAGAAATGAATACTATAACGCCCCATTTAACATAAATGAATTGGAACTAGCATTAAACTTTAATCGCAAATCAAGTCCTGGACCAGACAACATCACATATGAGATGATTAAATATTTGCCTCAAACAACAAAAAAGGAATTGTTAAAAATATACAATCATATTTGGGAAAATAATGTATTTCCAACACAATGGCATTCAGCACACATACTACCCATATTAAAACCAAATAAAGATCATACGGAACCAAATAGCTATCGACCAATCTCACTTACCTGTTGTTTGTCAAAAACACTTGAGAAGATGGTAAACAGAAGATTAATGTGGCATCTTGAAAATAACAATCTGATAGACAAAGAACAAACTGGTTTCAGAAAAAATAATAGAACAATAGATTCTATCATCAAAATAGACACTGACGTTAAAAATGCATTCATCACTAAAGAACACTTGATAGCAATATTTTTTGATCTTGAAAAAGCATTTGATAGAACTTGGCATCATCACATCTTACGAACACTCACAAATTAGAACATCAAAGGTAACATAACTCTTTTCATAAAAAACTTTCTAACAGACAGAAAATTTAAAGTCAAAATTGAAAACAATCTTTCAACAGAATATACACAGGAAAATGGTATCCCACAAGGTTCTGTCCTTAGTGCCTCACTATTTATAATTGCCATAAATGACATAATCCAACAAATAAAATATCCTGTGAAAATATCTCTATACGCAGATGATTTAGTCATTTACACCAATGGCAAAGATATAACACAAATTGGAAGACACCTACAAAATGCCATCAACAAAATACGACTATGGACGAGTGAAACTGGCTTCACACTCTCACCCTCCAAAACTAAAGTAATGTTATTCTCAAAATCTTGTAAGATTAAAAACAAACCGAAACTTAATATAGGAAATCAAGAACTATCTTATTGTGAAACCGTTCAATATCTTGGAATTACACTGGATAATAGACTAACTTGGATACCATATCTGAAACAACTAAAAAATAAATGTAACAAGACCCTTGATTTATTAAAAGTAATATCTCATCACGAATGGGGCGGTAACATCAAATCCCTTACACTCATCTTCAAAGCACTGTTACGAAGTCAACTAGAATATGGAAGCATAGTTTACTCTTCAGCGAACAAAAACATTTTAAAAACAATTGATGCTGTTTACAACAACGGATTGAGAATCATAACTGGAGCCTTTAGAAGTACACCACTCTTAAGTCTATACTGTGAATCAGAACAACTCCCTCCCGAATTAAGAAGAGATAATCTAACATCAAATTATTATACCACCATAAAAATAAATACCAAACACATAAACTATAACAGATTCACTAATCCGCGATATCTCGAACTATACAACAGAGACAGCAAAGCATGTATACCTCTCCCAATCAACATAATAAAACTAAAAGAAAAATATCAAATAGAAACCGAAATCCATGAAAATACTCCAACCGATATAACCCCGTGGAAATACATAAAACCAGAAACCATCTTCGACCTATGTAAACAAAAAAAAAGTGAAACTCCAGGATCATGGTACAAAAAAAATTTAGCTGAATTAATTGATAGATACAGAGAGTATACAATAATATATACAGATGGATCCAAAACCAGCAACGGAACAGGATGTGCGTATACGTCCCCTCATCATACCAAAAAAATCAAATTAGATAAAATCAATGATATATACACAGCTGAAATAATAGCAATCTGGTCCGCTTTTGAAGACTACCTTACACATGAAACCGATAATATATTAATAATTACCGACTCATTATCTGCTTTAGAGTCCTTATCTAATATAAATAACAACCATCCATACGTAATAAAAATACAAAAATGTCTTGAACAATATAATATACAGAATAGAAAAGCTATCTTCATTTGGATTCCGTCGCATATAGGAATACCAGGAAATGACATCGCAGATATAAATGCTAAAGAAGCAATCACTACTGGCATAATATTAAATGAAAGCACGATCACCAAAAATGAATACAAAAAATATCTTACAGAAAGTATACAAAACAAATGGGAACAAACATGGCAAAATACAGAAAATAATAAACTTAGAAAACATAAGAACTCAACCAAAACTGAAAATAACTACAGTGAATTCACCAGGAAAGAACAAATCGTCTTAACCCGTACAAAAATTGGCCATACAGCTCTAACACATACATACCTCATGAACAAAACCGATCCGCCGTTGTGCCAGTCCTGCAACTCAAAAATCACCATAGAACATGTGCTTCTTCAATGCCCAAAATATCAAATGCATCGCCTTCAAGTAAACCTGCCTTCGGAAATCGAAGAACTTTACAGCAATCCCTATAATATGAAAAAAATAATTGAATTTCTCCAAATAACTGAAATAATAAACAAAATTTAAATACTTACCATACCATTATGTATAATTATTATATTGTAGTGCTAATAATCGCATGATTGAAGCACAATATATTATTTTCTTTTCGTTTTTTTTTCACCTAATAAAATAAAAAAAAAAAAAAATGTTTGAAATTTATAATAAAGTAGTGAAGTTCAATAATAATGTTCATTTAATTGAATTAAATGACTTTTTAATGAAAAGTGATTTTAATAACAAGGGTTTACATTTTAACAAATTTGGCAAAATCAAGGTTGTATCTGCTATATCAAATATAATTTTAAACGGCTATAATAATAACACCCCAAGATCAAATTTACAGTTTATTAGAACTGATCATATTATACATTCTGTGGAATACAAACATGTTTCTTCTAACAATGAAACTAACACAAACGGGAATAATAAGCAAAATGATGATCATTTGTTTTTTCAACCACCAATCGAAATGTTAATAATAAAGTAAAAATAAATAATCAAAATAACACGAACGGTATTTTAAATCAGTCTGTAAACATAATTTTTATAAATGTACGTTCAATTTTCAACAAGACCGAACTGCTTGAAATACTTCTCAATCAAAATAAATGTGACATTATTTGTATTGCAGAACATTGGCTAAACGAATTTAATTATGAATTAGTTAACCTTAAAAATTTTTGTTCATCACATATTTTTTGTAGAGTTTTAGCTAAAGGCGGCGGTACAATGATTTTGAGTAATATTGTTTTTAATAATTTTAAAGCTATAGACGAAATTAATCGTCTGTCAAGTGAGGGAATCTTTTAATGCAGTTGCGTCAAATACATTACACCTTACAACTGCTTTGTGGTTCTTACAGTTTACTGCCCATCAAATAGTGTTTTTAACAATTTTTTAAGTTTGTTTGAACAGTCGTTAGAAATATTACATTCTATGAACATTTGTAACATTATTATCAATGGTGATTTTAATTTGGATTTGCTGTCTGACGACAGGAAAAAGTATAATTTTCTGGATTTGTTGGATACTTACGGTTTGAATATAGTTCCTACTGGTCCTACTAGAGTTTGTGAAACTAAATCATCTCAAATTGATTTTTTTATAACTAATTTTTCGAATGAATCCATTAATGCATATGTTATCAATGATTATTCTATATCTGATCATTTTCCGATTTATTTTTCAGTAAAATTAGGTAGATATATTCAAACAGCGTCAAGGATGGTAAGGGAATTTAATGACATAAATATTAGTTGTTTTAAATATTTATTGAGTAAGGAAGACTTGTCTGTAATTTATTCTACCGATGATTGTAATATTGCCTTTGATTTGTTTTTTGAGATAATTATGTATTGTTTTCGTTCTGCATTTCCATTAGTATTAATTCAGGATAAGAGTTCGAAGGAAAATAAATGGATAACGCCTAATTTACTGAACTTAAAGAAAAAATATGTTAAGTTCATTTAATCAAGCAAAAAGTAAAAAAAATCCTCTTTATTGGAAACGTTATAGAGAATTAAAAAAGTGTTTTCATGCACAAGCATTACAAGCAAAGAAAGATTACTACAGTTCTAAAATTAAAAACTCAAATAATATCTCCAAAACGGCGTGGTCAATTATTAAAAGTAATCAAGGGACGGATCCTGGACATACAAACACAAATAAATTAGTAATTAATAGCAATGATTCAGTTATTGAAGATCCTCAAACTATAGCTGATTTATTTAACAGATTTTTTATTAACGAGGTAAAAAATCTCACAAACAATTTCTATTTTCAACATAATGAGTATAAAAAAGACATCAATTGTTCTAATAACTCTATTTTTTTATGTCCGGTTTCTCGTAGTGAAATTATTTCTTATTTGTCAAAATGTGGTAAAAAATCTTCCGCTGGTCATGATGATTTTCCAGGCACATTATTAATATATATTTATGATATTGTATTAGAGTCTCTCATATATATAATAAATTTGTCGTTATCTAATGGCACCTTTCCTGAAATTTTAAAAATATCTAAAGTTATCCCACTGCACAAGAAAGGATCTCGCAATGATATGAATAATTACAGACCAGTTTCTTTGCAATCGATTTTCTCGAAACTTTTTGAAATGGTCATTTACAATAGATTGATTAATTTTATTGACATCAATACGCTACTCAATTCTGATCAACATGGGTTTAGGAAAAATAGGTCAACTACAACTGCAAACTTCAATTTCATAAAACAAATTTATGATTCCATTGATTCAAATCAAAAAACAGTTGCTATTTGTTATGACCTTTCTAAGGCATTTGACTGTATCAACCATAATCTTTTATTATATAAACTTAAAAAATGGGTATTAATGGCATTGCAAATAATTTAATAAGATCATATCTTAACAATCGACAGCAGTTTGTTTCCCTTAAATCTACAATTGATTTAAATATTTCTAAGGTAAAATCTTCTTTACAAAGTAGTGATTGTGGTGTTCCACAAGGTTCGATTTTGGGTCCGTTGTTATTCTTAATCTTTATTAATGATTTACCACTCAATGTTTCGAATTCCGATATTACGCTGTATGCTGACGATACAAGTCAACTTTTTAAATCAGTACATTCATATGATATTTCAAATTTCATTAATACCGGCGTTAAGGAAATTGATGAGTGGTGTAAGCAAAATGGACTTGTATTGAATACAAAAAAACGGTGCTATTAAATTTTCATACGATCCAGAATGCACCTGAATGTTCCTTTTATATACCTTTAAATGGCAAATCAATTAAAACAGTTTCGGATACAAAGCTCTTAGGATTAAATATTTCAGACACCATGAGCTGGGATGTTCATGTTAATATGCTATGCTCAAAATTAAACAGTATTTGCTACTTACTCAAAAAATGCCGATCTGTCTTAAATATTGACATTTTAATGAATATATATTATGCGTACTTTCAATCCGCATGCGCATATGGCATTATTTTTTGGGGTGATTCGTCATCTTTTCAAAGAGCATTTATTATTCAGAAGAGAGCGATTAGAATAATAACCAAATCTGATATAAGAGCATCATGTAGACCTCTGTTCAAACAACTAAAATTTTTAACTTTGTCAAATTTGTTCATTTATGAATGCATAATATTCGTGGCACAGCATAAAGAACTCTTCACAATGAACAGTGATGTTCATAACTGTAACACTAGAGCAAAAGCGAAGTTGAGAATACCACCTCACAGATTGTCTCTGTACAGTAAAAATATGTATTGCAACTGCATTCGCTTCTATAATAAGTTTCCTTTAAATTTGAGGAATGAAAACAACATTTCTAAACTAAAAAAAAAAGTTGAAATCAAAATTGGAAGAAAATCCATTTTATACTACAAATGAATTTATGTCCTCAAATTTTGAAGATACCTTCACTTGAAGGCGAATACTTTTTAACATTTTGTTTTATGTTTTTAGTATTTTGTTTTATATTTTAAATGATATTGTATATATGTATAGATATTTATTATTTCTTGGACGACCTCTCCAGCCGATGGCTTGTTTTACAAGAGAAATATATATAACATAACATAACATATAACATAACATAACATATAACATAACATATAACATAACATAACATATAACATAACATAACATATAACATAACATATAACATAACATAACATAACATAACATGTAATAACATAAACAGACATTTTCAAAAATGGTGCCAAAGTGTTCAGTAGGCTATGAAACGTCGAGAAATTTTGGTCCGACCCCTAGGTCCCGGCATCCGACCGACGCCAATAGTGTATGTGCCATATGGCAAATACACTAATAACAACTACTAAAGGTAATTTTTATTTTTTATTTTCAAGACATTCTTAATAATTCCAGTAACCGAAATTCGGTGGTTCATTTATCATCACACGCATACATTCGGCCGAATCCGAAGTTCGGTAAAACCTGCCGAAAATTCGAAGTTACCGAATGTGAGCTGAATTTCGGCGCATCATTAGTACCTACACAGGTATTTTTAATATTATTTTGCTTTACGTAGACACTTGAGAAAAACGTGGCCAGCTCTCCGTCTATTAGATAGTGCAGGCAGAATCGCCGCACTCTTATGAAAAATTATTTGCATTTAATTTTTTTGCAGAATCGTGTTCAGGATGAAGCACTCATAATAAAAATGCATGTTTCTGGCCGGCAACCTAGTGCTGTACTGTTTAAATCGACATTGTTTAAACAATTGAGCAACATTTTTCTAAACATTGAAAATATGTTTTTTATATTCTTTAGCCCAATTATAACAAAATATATTCAATGACTTTTTATTGTAAAATCAATAGTTTTCGAGTAGACAATACTTATATATTTTTTTTAATTTGAAAACAGTATTTGTATTAATTCACATCACACACTGTTTAAAAAAAGAAAAATAAATTACTACCTCCTACCTACTTTCATACGCACCTTGGGAACAAGAAGGTAACACAAATAAAAATCTCTGAATATAAAAGTTTCGTTGAAACGAAATCAAGAGACCTAGGTACCACCACAAAGCCATACTCAAAGACTGACATAGGAAGTAGGAACCGTTTTAATTATTTTGTTTTTATTTGCATTACTTGAAACTTGAAATACACGCAAGACAAAAAATAATCAATATATTATGTATTTTAATATACTATGGAAAATTTTTAGAAATAATAGCAGTTATAATCATCTCCTGATGATGCCAACTTGGTTGGCGAAACGTACGTCGAGTGTTTATTATGGTTTGGTGTTTTGTGGTAATATTAACATTTCGTATCGTTACACCAAAGGTTCCACCACTTTTGCAAGTCTTGTCTTGAAAATCTAGACAAGACAAGAGTCCAGAAAGTCTAGATCTAGACGGCAACACTATAGTCAGAATCTTTACACAAGTCATCTTGGTCAAGAAAAATTTTTTGGTCAGCGCAAATCAATAGACCAGCACTGTTACTGGCATGTGATTCGCGAGCAGCGTTCAACGCGGCAGCTTGAACAAGCGCCTGTTGAATAAGTTGCTCAGTAGGAAAGTGACTTATTTGACATGCAGGGTTTTTACAGACCTCGCCTCTGTTGTGCTGTGTCACAACTCACAGCACAAGTCACAACATATCGGCTTGTTCTGTAACTACCCCATGCCATAATTCGCCACTTTTCGCACTTGTAGCATAAATAACTTTTTTTTAGACATACTATTGTACTTGTATTTATACTAATAATAATAAATATTACAACAAATATGTTTGTTAAATCGTGTCGTCTTGATGAATAAAATTTCTTATTTAAATATTTTTCCCTTGAAATTCAGTAACAAAAAATAAGTTATTAAATTCTCAAGGAAGTGAACGTTTGCTATACGAGCACGGCGTATAGGCAAAAAGGTTACAGATGACACCTACTCGACATTGTATTTAACAAATAAAACTACAAATTTCATACTTTCTACTGATGGATAAAATGTATTTTCTTATTTCATAATGAGAATTATTGTCAGTTGAAATCCGTCCATCGGCTCTGCGCCACTGAAAAGTGAAAACGAATTTTTGGAGAAATCGAAATATATCTTCTCTGAACGGACGAATAATGGCTTAACATTCTTCAGAAGAAATGATCTGAAAATGAAACAACTCATTTTAAAGAAGCAAAATCCCATAATTAATAATATCGGAATGTTTTAAAAATACATACTTGTGTAAAGTTACATTCCTCATCAAGTGTTTTTTGTAAATCCTTTTTTAAGATATTTTGTTCTTTTAATGTTTTTATAATTAACGAAAATAGCTTCTAGACATAAAAAAACAATTGCAATTACAATCCCAAGAATGAAAAAAATCAAAACTGAATTCACTTGATCCATGCTAATTGCAAAAAACGATTGAGTGCTGTCTTTCATTAAATGAGTTGATTTTACCTCCAAACGGTTCAATAATCCATACTCTTTAAGTTTCATTATTCTAAAAACATAATTATTTTTAATATTCACATTTAACTTTGATGTCAAATTTCTAGTATATTATAATATGTGGAACAGGATTTCTCATGTGGTGAATTATAAGCAAAGATTGAAACTGTGTAGGTACTTGTAGTTAGGGTCTAGGGATGGAAACGATATATCGATATATTTTATATACTAAAATATATCGATATATTGTTGCCGATATATCGAGAAATATATCAATATATTGTTTCGCTATATCAGGAACCTTATAAATTATAATGCCAACATCTAGTACATGGGCGAAGCAGAGACGGCAGTTGGTAAATGGTAATAATAATTTACACTGGAATAGGAAACCTGGTTAATTATATAATATAAAATAATGCTTGAAAAATGGTTTGAAAAACAAAAAGCATACAAACATGATTCCCAGTCTGGTTTCACAAAATGCTTGGTGAATCTACGATGTAAATAAAACAAGTTTATGACTTCTTGCTTTGGCAAATCCTAATCAACTGTTAAAACAGAGAATTATAAACTCTTTCAAATTCAAAATTTCGTTTGCCCGAACAGATTAAATAGAGATACGCATCTCTATTTAATCTGTTCGGGCAAACGAAATTGTAAATTTTGAATTGCTGAATTCTGAATGGCTGGTTATTATTACGTCATGTGAGTCAGCCATGAAAACTCAAAAAAAAAAAAAACAATGCAATAACCAACTTACTGTTGATCTATAATTTCTTTGTAAGGAGACCCCTTTGCAAGTACAAAACTTACTGGCCTGCTTAGAACGTATACTGGTTCTATTTTGCAAAGTAGGTCCGATAGACCATTTTCATACTTTGAAAACGGCAGAAAAAAAGCGTATTTCGGTTTTTTACAAACACGTGACAATCCATCATGTGCCGTTTGTGGCAACATTTTGCTGGGTTCCACCATTCTCGACGCTACTTTTGCATATGTTTTTGAAGCTGGATTCTGAAAATTAAACAATAAAATAATTTAATTTAAAAATACAGAAAAGTCAATATGTTTAGATGGAATCATCTCTCTCTCCGCAGGGCTCAATCTAGAGTTCCATTTCTAGCCTTAGATTTTCAAACGACGCACAGTGGCCTGAATTCTTGAAAAACTGGTCAAAATTCAGAAAAAACTTGGCTCTTACACATTTTCGTGTAGGTAGAAAAATATGACCAGAAAAAAAATCCCGAAACTTTGTAAACCAATGGCTAAAACGTAATGTTCTTTTCAACAGCTTTTTTTATTATGATCTTTATCGAATACTAACGGTCCTGTCCGACTACGCCCGGGTGCTATGAATTTATGATTTATAGCGGACCCGGGTGGTATGAAATAGTGATTTAATACCGGTCACCCATTGCTCCGCTCACGTATATTTAGTATATTGTTAATTTTTTATCCCCCCGCGAGAATCTCCCCCCCCTAATTTGTTATCACCCCGCGAGAATCTCCCCCCCTGCGTAGCTTTCTACTAGTGAAAGAATTTTTAGAATCGGTATAGTAGTTCCAGAGTTAAGAATTTGATTTATTACCCCCCCGCCCGCGAGTACCCCCTCCGAGAATCTCTCCCCCTGCGTAGCTTTCTATTAGTGAAAGAATTTTTAGAATCGGTTTAGTAGTTCCTGAGATAAGAATTTATGATTTATTACCCTCCCCCCTCTATTTTTTTTGAAAATAAAATACATCCCATGTTACTCGCTGATGTAGCTTTCTATAGGTGAAAGAATTTTTAAAATCAGTTAACTAGTTTTTGAGTTTATCCATTACAAACAAACAAAAAATCAAATTTTTTCCCTTTATAATATTATTACCCCCCTCTAATTTTTTTGAAAATAAAATACAGCCCATGTTACTCGCTGATAATGTAGCTTTCTATAGGTGAAAGAATTTTTAAAATCAGTTAATTAGTTTTTGAGTTTATCTATTACAAACAAACAAAAAATCAAATGTTTTCTCTTTATAATATTATTACCCCCCCCCCCCCTCTAATTTGTTTGAAAATAAAATACCGGTCACCCATTGCTCCGCTCACGTATATTTAGTATATTGTTAATTTTTTATCCCCCGCGAGAATCTCCCCCCCCTGCGTAGCTTTCTACTAGTGAAAGAATTTTTAGAATCGGTATAGTAGTTCCAGAGTTAAGAATTTATGATTTATTACCCCCCCCGCCCGCGAGTACCCCCTCCGAGAATCTCTCCCCCTGCGTAGCTTTCTATTAGTGAAAGAATTTTTAGAATCGGTTTAGTAGTTCCTGAGATAAGAATTTATGATTTATTACCCTCCCCCCTCTATTTTTTTTTGAAAATAAAATACATCCCATGTTACTCGCTGATGTAGCTTTCTATAGGTGAAAGAATTTTTAAAATCAGTTAACTAGTTTTTGAGTTTATCCATTACAAACAAACAAAAAATCAAATCTTTTCCCTTTATAATATTATTACCCCCCTCTAATTTTTTTGAAAATAAAATACAGCCCATGTTACTCGCTGATAATGTAACTTTCTATAGGTGAAAGAATTTTTAAAATCAGTTAATTAGTTTTTGAGTTTATCTATTACAAACAAACAAAAAAAAATCAAATTTTACCTCTTTATAATATTAGTATATAGATAGATATAGATTAAATTGATAATACATATTTTCATAAAGCAAATAACGCCCTAAATCGTGCTTTTTTTGTCACATATCAATTTCTTTACAAATTGAGAAGTTATAGATAGTCAAAATTGCAATCATCATAGAGTTTTACATATTTTTAAACAGTTCGAAGTGCTCTACTAAAAAGACTTTTCAAGAAATATGAAATTTACATATCTTCTAATGGGTGGGCCAATTATATGTTGAATTATAAAATTAGCAATGAGAACTAGAAAAATTGAATTTGTTATTATTTATTTTATTTCATGTGATACAATGTTTATTCCGATTAAGTATGGAAAATGATTTCATTCAAGTGGCCACCATTGCTGGCTCCGCAGTAGCCCATCCTAGAAAACCAATTTTCGAGCACTTTATTAACAGTTTGCTGCTCTATTTGAGCGATTTGAGCTTGAATATTTTGTTTCAAGTGGTCAATTGTTTGGTCTGCATAAACTTTATGCTTCAATGCGCTCCAAAGAAAGTGTAGTCGAGTGGCGTTAAATCGCAGCTCCGAGGTGGCCAATTGACATCTCCGAAACGGCTAATTACACGATTGTTAAACTTTGTGCGCAAAAGGTTGATGATAAGCGCGGCGGTGTGGCAAGTTGCACTGTCCTGTTGAAACCACACTTCATCGAGATCGATAACGTGTGTTAATTGTGAAAACATTTTCACAATTAACACACGTTGCTCAGTTAAAAAGCGTTCCATGATGGCACACAGAATGAAATCGGAATGTTGGCAGATGTCAACTTTATACAAAACAGTGTTACTAAGCGACAAACAACAAAATGTCGAGCGATTCAAAACCGGTGCGCTTTTTGAACCACCCTATTATATCATCATATCATATTATATTATTCGTTGTAATTTTCCTACCGTCAAAATATAATATTGGAAAGTTCCGAATTGAGCTCCGATGGTGTAGGACATGTCTTTATACAGATCTTCTATTGATTTAATTGGATGCGTATATTTTTGAATAGCAATGGAACTTGTTATGTGTGCATTATAGGCTGCGTTCAGTATGACAATTAATGTATTTAAAATCAGAAAAATTAATCGCATATGAAATTTCCAATTGTTACTATCATTCCCTAAAATAAAAATTTCAGAAAAATTAAAGAAAATCATTTTCTAATAAATTCAGTTCCAACCGTACATAATACGAGATTTCTGACACAATGTCGAGAAACGGACGTTAAACGCATTATTATTATTATTATTAATACGAGATTTCCACTAAGAAACTTCCCATAATATAGGTAATTGAAAATTTTATATTATGGACTATTCTTACAAAATAGGTAGAGTAGACCTTGGTTCTACTTCTAACGTAATATTAATAGTAATAAATAAAAATATACATTTTTATTGCATCTAAAAACAAAATAAAATATAGTTACTTCTTACCACAACAGTTTTATTGATGGATGTACATTTCGAAAGCTAAGCTTTCATCTTCAGCGAACACTATACATGAATGAAATAATACAAAACGGGTATTTATATACTAATATTACAGGTAATAAAATAAATAAATAACAAATAGAAAACATAACTATAGACTTAAAGTATCACAGGAGGATAGAACGATCCGACAGTCCAAACCGACGCAGCCATTGACCTGAAACAAATTGACCTAGAACACAGAAGAACAAAACGAATTATCTAGAACATTACTTATGGTCTAAAAGATCAAATAAAGCAGAATAAGGTATAGGGCCATTATCCGAATTCAAAAGTTTGGTACCATCGCACTTAGCAATGTATATGCTTTCAAAGCTATCTAAATGATGGGTCGTACTTACCGCCTTTACCAAACTTACATTATTTATGCTTATGTAATGGTTAGTATCTAAAATATGGTTCGCGACGCTTGATTTGTCCGGTCTATTAAATTTGATATGTGAAAAATGCTCTTTCCACCTAGCAGTAATTTGGCGTCAGGTTTGTCCTATATAAAATTTGTCACATGTACCGCAATTAATTTTGTAAATACCTGATTTTTCTAGAGTGGGTGTAATATCTTTGGGATTTCCTAAAAATTTGCTCAAACTATTGTTGTTTTTATATGCTTTAGTTAAATTAACGCTTTTAAATATTTTATCTAGGCCATTTGTAAGAATGGGATCATAAGTTAGACCGAAGTATTTTGATGGGGGTTTATCTGATGTTAACGTCGTAGAGTTTGTAAAATTTAATTTAGCTTTTTTCTTTTTTAAAATATGAGTAACCATTTCTTCAGAATAACCGTTCAATTTCGCTATCTTTATTATATTACATAGTTCGTTATTAAATCTTTGTTCATTGAGAGGGATAGTTAATAGGCGATGTATCATACAATGGAATGCCGCTTGTTTGTGTTTTAAAGGATGATTCGAATGGTTCATAATATATCTATTGTTATTCGTCGGTTTTCGATAGATGTCAAATTCAATTGTGTCACCTTTTTTGTGGATCATAAGGTCTAAGAAAGGTATTCTATCATTCTATCTGTGTTCTAGGTCAATTTGTTTCAGGTCAATGGCTGCGTCGGTTTGGACTGTCGGATCGTTCTATCCTCCTGTGATACTTTAAGTCTATAGTTATGTTTTCTATTTGTTATTTATTTATTTTATTACCTGTAATATTAGTATATAAATACCCGTTTTGTATTATTTCATTCATGTATAGTGTTCGCTGAAGATGAAAGCTTAGCTTTCGAAATGTACATCCATCAATAAAACTGTTGTGGTAAGAAGTAACTATATTTTATTTTGTTTTTATTCCAACCACAGTGCTCATATATATATTTTTATTTTATTGCATCTGTTTTTATTAATCTCCAAATTTTTTACAGGTCGGGGGCTAACGCCCCTCCCCCCCTTTCCCGAGGGGACGAGTCCACCACTGTCCATTTGATCTTACCTTGGATAAGAAAAGTTCTTAATAGATCAATCACATTAGGTAATTCTTTTTGTTTTAAATGAAAATAACCATAAATAATGAGCAACGAAAGCATAATTAAAGCTGCAGTTGCAAATATGCAAATCCATAAATTCACAGAGAAGGGTTTTAAATAATTGGCCCAATCAACAGCGGCTTTAGTCTGATTGCGATTGATGATAATGTAAAATCTACAGAACAAAATGTACATTTATAGAATGTATAGTACGATTCGTTAATAGTTGAGAGTGACTAATGCACTTATCTATACTAATATTATAAAGCTGAAGAGTTTGCTTGTTTGTTTGTTTGGTTGAACGCGCTAATCTCAGGAACTACCAGTCCGATTTGAATTTTTTTTTTTGTTAGCTCATTTATCGAGGAAGGCTATGGGCTATATAATATCACGCTACGACCAATGAGCATCAATGAAAAATGTTGCAAAAAACGGGAAAAATGATTCCTTTTGAGAGCTTCCGTTGCGTGCGCTGCGTAAACGGTTAAAGCTACACAAAAATCATGTATGACGGAATTGTTCCCCTTTAAAAGTTTAAAAAAAGTCCGCGACAACATGTCTATCTTTTAAGGTTGACTCACTACAACTTTATTTATGGTAATCAAATTTGTTCGTAATTATAATATTCAAGCGAACGAGCGAAGCGAGTGAGTAGTGTATTTATAATATTCAAACGAACGAGCGAAGCGAGTGAGTAATGTAATTATAATATTCAAGCGAACGAACGAAGCGAGTGAGTAGTGTATTGCACCCGGGCTTTCTTAGCATCCGGGCGAAGCCAGACAGGTACCGCTATACTTATATAAATAAGTGTATATGATTCACTTTCCACTATTAACGAATCGCACTGTAGTCACCTGAATTCACACCCGTAATTTGACAACCTTATTATAAAATGATAAATAATGCCGACACAAATTAGGACCAATAAGGCCTGGGACAAACTTAAGGCGGCGCCACATTATGTGGTGAGCGTTAGCGGTGCGTGAAGTTTACCAAATAGTGATGCATGGTCAATACGTGACAAACTCCCAACGTTGGCACACACATCTAATATCGGATAGAAGTCTGTAAATGAGATCCGCGTGTTATATGCATTTGAAGCAAATGCATTAAATAGATAACATATTCTATTTCATCTCACTAAGCAATAATGTAAGCTTATATACTTTTATATACTTCTACGATCGCGGTAATCACACGAATTCTGCTATAAATGCAAAATAAACTTAGGAACGTATTGTAAAATGGCGGCTGTCAGATTCGTCACTTTAGACACGCGTTACATACAATATTTTGTGCAACAACTATTTATTTATTTTATTTATTGTAGATTATAGACGCGTCGACAACTCAGGTCATTAGCGTCTTCAACACAACAAATAATCCATTTGTGTATTAAAATCCGCCAGCCGGCATACACAAACCGACTGGTACGAGCTCGGGTCCCTAGGAGCGCTAATTCCCACAAAACATTGGAATGCAAACTACATTCCAATGTTTCCCCTGAGGGATTGTGCAACAACTGCTTCAAAAGTTCAATTTTAAGCAAATAATTACAATTTAGATAAATATTTTATTAGTGACATTATAGCGAAATAACCTATAAAGTACTATTTTACGCACGTGTGTTTTAAAGTAAAACAAAACAGTATTACTTTATAGCACGGAGTGTGTTAAAATTTACTTTACGCACTACCGTTCGAACACATCAGAAGATTCCATAAAGAATCACTTAACAGTTAATAAACTGTATACAGCTTTCTAAAATTGAACTTTTGATGCAAATGTTGCAAAAAATAATATTATAATGGCATTATTAAGTCACCGACAAGCAATACAAACAGTTTCAGCCTTGAAGTAATAATAATAATTTATTGTAGCCACTAATTTTTTACATGTCATTTAGTAAAATCCTTACTCAGGGCACTAAGCACTTTAATAACTTAGAACTTGTGATGTCCAATCTAAATGAGTGGTTCACGAAAAACGGCTTAAAATTAAATGAAAACGATGAAAACAAAACAGAAATTATAAAATTTGGAAATTACTTTAGTATGTCCAGTCACATAAATATTTTAAGTACAACTATTGAAATACAAAACAGCGCAAAATTTCTGGGCGTTACAATTGACAAAAATTTAGATTGGAAATCACATGTTGATAGCATAATACCCAAATTGTCTAAAGCAGTTTACATTATAAGGCTGATGAAATATAATAACCTTAATATCGAGACCCTGTTAAAAATTTATTTTGCAATGGTTCACTCCGTAATGCAATATGTGTTAATTATTTGGGGAGATAGTACAACGGCAAATAAGATTTTTAAATTGCAAAAAAAATGTATTCGAATCATGGTAAGTGTGAGATATTCGGAGCACTGCAAAAATTTGTTTTATTCACTTAAAATATTAACAATTCAAGATCAATATATTTTAGACTGTGTTTGCTTTATAAAAAATATTCAAGCCTTTTTGAAATTAATATACAGTCACATAAATATGAAACCAGAATTAAAAAAAAACTTAAAAACAAATCACACATCTAAGCGTTGCTCGAGATGGTGCTCGCAATGCCATGATTCGAATATATAATAAAGTTCCGGAAGAAATACGCGATATAAAAATGTATGATAAATTTAAAACTCAACTTAAAAATATATTGTTAATAAAAAATTATTATAGGTACCGTCGCATTTTATCTGTACAGTAACCTGTAATTATTGTAAACTGACACTATTAACATCCAATAATGATTTTTTTAACATCTTCACAAAAAGGAGGCCTTGAATAAATAATCACTGAAAATTGTCACCAGCTCTTAGACTAGTGTCCTTTCAAGTCATTGTTTTGTTCGCGATTTTAAATGTCGAGTTAAAGCAAAAGTTCGTAAGTTCCCACCAGCTTTTTTTTTGTGCCGCATATGGTAAAAATATTTTGTAAACTTGGAACTTATCCCCTGTAACCGTATACGATTTCCAATTCCTTATTGACGATTTCTGTATTTCTAATATATTTACGGAACGTAAACACCGCACGAATGAGGAGCTTTAACTGTACCTAATTTCAAGGTTTTAAGAATTATTAAATATTTATTAACAATAAATTAAAGGAGTAGAGATACAATATTAGGCCTAGGAACCTTCTTTATCTAAAAAGACGAGAGATTATGAAAAAAATATTTGGGTTAAATTTTCTTTACCCATCGTAAAAAAAAATTTGTGATTAAAAAAAATCAACCATGGTACCGAGACTCAACATTTGGCATTGGTTAAGCTTGTTATAGCTCAGATATGGATAAATAATTCGGATAATTACGGGCAATAATGGGGGAGCAAACAGGTTAGGAAGAAAAGCGGTCAAATGCCTGTGAAACTCGCACTACGAGGGTTTCGTACCGTTACAACAATTAAATTAGGTAGACATATTCTGTGAAAATTTCAACCGGCTACGGGTTACGGTTCCAAAGATACAGCCTTTAAAAAGTTTTTCCGTTTTTTGTGTAGAGACCCACATTAATTTTTACTTTTTGTGATTTTCGGATTTTTTCCTTTACTTGTGCTGCGAGACTTTGCTTTTTGCCAAATTTCATGATTCTAGGTCAACAGGAAGTACCCTTTAGGTGTTTGATGAGTGAGTGTAATGTTTCAAAGAGGATTACATTTCCTACAATAACCAAATTGTTGTGGGATACGGACGATGAAAAAAAAAACAAAAATTGAATTTCTAATTTAGCAACGTTTCGTTAATCAATGTTAACTTCTTCAGGCATCGAATGTATAACAAATGCATAAATGATTCTAATATAATATACAGAAATATAGAAATTTAACTTAACTTATAAATTATAATAATTCTAAGTAGGTACCTTAGATGTATACATTTTTGTTCACAGATGCCTGAAGAAGTTAATATTGATTAACGAAACGTTGCTAAATTAGAAATTCAATTTTTGTTTTTTTTTTCATCGTCCGTATCCCACAACAATTTGGTTATTTTCATATATAATATGGACATTAACAATCAACACATTTCCTACAATTTTCATTCCTACAACTTTTCTGTGGTACTAATGGTAAGCGCGCTACAGCTTCATATTATCGATATCTTTTAAAATTGAGAAGTTAAAGGCAGTCAAAGTTGAAATCATCACAGAGTTTTACGTGTTCATTTTTAACACGCGTTTCGAGTACCCTCCATACCGAATAAAAAAAATCCGTCTAGGAATCCATAGGAAATTAAACGCCCTAAACGATGTTTTTTGTCCTATCTCGATAACTTAAAAAATGTTCAAGTTATAAGTATTTTTTTAGAAAAGTGATATTTATGTGTTTACCTGGCGATATCAAATGGTTGAAAATAGTTTATATGTTTAAATCTTTCCTTATCAAACGAAAAAGCCCATAAGCCTACTTCACCGATTCCTTCAGTTAAAGCTGTGATCATATCAATCGGAGTTTCCACAGATTTGTTTGTTTTTGAATTATAGGAAATGTAATGAGAACTGAAATAGATTTCTTTTTAAAACTTATAGCACATAAAAGAAAACAATATTGAAAAAGGAACTTTAATATTCTTAAAATAAGACAACTGTTTCATAAAAAAACAGTGAAGAAAGTAGAAACTTTGTTTTTAGTCCGATTGTAGCGAAGAAAATTACTTATATAAAATGTTTCGTCACGTAAGATTTTGTTACATTCGAATGGCATGCTAAAAAATATGGCGGCGAGCAGATTCTCATGAGCGCCTCTATCGGGCGGTCGCGGAACTGGCGAAAGGCCTGTAGCTATGACGTGTCAAATAGGTTATTGTTTTCGGACATTAGTTTTGTTGTTAATCAATTAATTTTGTGTTTGATGACACCCAACTACAAACCATACTCCAGCAATTTTAGACATTAAAACAATCCACCTGCAGAAAAATTCCCAGTTAGCTGATTTTTTTTTATTTACCTTCGTTATGGTGTTTTAAAAAACGTGTAAAAAGTCCCCATCGATATCGTGCCGGCGTTGCCAATATTCGAGGTTCAAGTTCACGATAGACGGTTTTTTGCGAATTTCTCGGTTCCGTTCCATTTTTTGTAAAAAATAGTTATTATCAATCTTGTAGAGGACGAAATTATCTACAACTTTTGTATAAACATTTTTTGTCTACGATTTATAGTTTTTCTTATTAAAGTACCCGCGGCTTCCTCTCCCTCGATTTTACATAACGGGATTATGCTGCTTTCCGAGGGCCTAACAAAATGATTTGTAGATTTATTTTAAGTTGAACTTTAAGCTAACGATTAACTATAATTTTTATCGAAATTAATGCAGCAAACATACAATGCAGCAAACATACAAATTGACAGCGCTCAAACAGACAGACAATTTTTTTTCGAAAAATTTATACTTGACATAAATTATAAAGACCATTCGTAAAGTAATTTTGTAAAAAAAAAATACAAGAGTTGAGAGAGTGCGGATTAAGTACGAGTATGCATTTGCATACCGTATAACGCACTCTAGTAATAGTAGCCCTATTTAAATTTTTTTTTACAAAATTCCTTTACGAATAGTCTTTATAACAATTATAATGAGTATTCATAAAGGATTTTGTCGAACGTCTATAATCTACAATAATTCAATTCAATTCATAAAGGATTTTTGAAAAAAAAAAAATTAAAAGTATGGCTACTCCGGGCTATTCTTAGTAGGGTGCGTTATAAGGTATGAGAATTGAGAATGCATATCCATACTTAAACCGCACTCTCTCAATCCTTGTAAATTTTTTTTACAAAATTACTTTACGAATGACCTTTATAATTGATGTCAAGTATAAATATCGTATTTTCCAAAATTTATTGTCTGTCTGTTTCACTGCTATGTCGATTTGTATGTTTGGTTGCTTATAACTAGAGAGCTACTGCATTAATTTCGATAAAATTATAATTAATCGTTAGCATTAAGTTCAACTTAAAATAATGGTACAAATCACTATGTTAGGCCCTCGGGAAGCAAAATAATACCGTTATGAAAAATCATGGGGGAGGAAGCCATGGGTACTTAAATAAGCAAAACTATGAATCGTAGACAAAAAATGTTTTTACAAAAGTTGTAGAGAATTTTGTCCTTTACAAAATTGATAATAGCCATGTTTTACCAAAAATGGAACGGAACCGAGAAATTCGAAAAAAACCGTCTATCGTGAACTTGAACCTTGAATATCTGGCAACGCCGGCACGATATCGATGGGGACTTTTTACACGTTTTTTAAAACACCACAACGGAGGTAAATAAAAAAAAATCAGCTAACTGGGAATTTTTCTGCAGTGGAAATCTAAAATTACGGGACTACCATGGATATGCTCCCATCAGTCCCATCTGTTCGGCTATCCGTCGATAAAGACGCTGATGTGAACCTGCTCGTTGCCAATTAATAGCTTCTTCTGTTTGTAAATAAATAAGTTCTTGTCCTACCCACTATAAAATAGCTACTTTTCATGCATGTATACCGGTCGTGAAATGTCCCTATTTCAGCCCGATGACGAGCCGGGCGGTAAAGTAACTTTACCGCTCACTTATAATGGGCGTAAAGTAATTTTTTATTTCAATATACCTATTATTTTTACACAGATATTATAATAGATATACTGTGTTATGATACCTGCATTTATTACTGGTTTAAATAATAACATTAGTGTGTCTATAATCTATATGTATGTATCTGACAAGGTAGTGTAACATTGAGATGACAACAGGGTAGGTACCTATTGTGTATCACGTTTCTAGTGAAATCACTAGTGACTTGGTTCACGCGATTGTGTATTTTTCACACTAGTGAAATAGAACCATTTCACGTGAATTTATTCGCCATCGAATTTGTCAGTGAAACGTGAAATATTATACAGGGTGGACCAGGTTATAGTAGCAATAATTCACCATTCGATGGTCCATCGAAAAATAAGTCGACAAGCATAATTTTATTTTTTTCCAAAACGCTTCCTAAGGGAGATACACCCCTTCATAGTTCAGTTTTAAAATTCTTTTTTTTGTCCTAACTCTCAAGTCATTAATGCGTTTTTGACCAAATTTGGTACAAGTATTTATGCAATAGATACTCATTACTTGACGTAAGTAACTTTTGTCAAAATTGTCAAGTGGCGTAGATACAGGGAGGTTGTTTCACTTTTCCCGCCCTATTTTTTGCGCCACTGGATATTTTTAAAGAATAACATTTTTTTCGAATTCCCTGTTCAATTTAGAAAAAAAGAGTCACTCTTGCAAAGTTTCGATTTGAGGCTTCGTTTACGAGATAATTAGAGTTGAAAGTTTAGAACACTTCTAAAATAGCCACCTATGAAAATAATAGGTCTGGAATCTTGTACAACATTTGTAAACTTTTTACTGTTTGACGAATTTAAATAAATAATTCATTAATTAAATTAAAAACAACAAATAAATAACTTATGAAAATAACCAACAAAGTAGACGATACTTGGTTTTGAGATAATTTATGACACTTGTCAGTATTGATTTTTAAAACTGGACTTTGAAGGGCTGTATCTCCCTTAGGAAGCGTTTTGGAAAAAAATAAAATTATACATGTCTACTTATTTTTCGATGGACCATCGAATGGTGAATTATTGCTACTATAACTTGGTCCACCCTGTATATAATATATATTTTACAGTCGTACTAGCTTCACATTTAATAATAAGTAAAAATATTATTCCAACGGGAGGCGAACCTGCGATCTTGTGAAAAGCCGCAGGGGACTAAACTGAGAAAAAACTTGATCGTCACGCTTCACCAGTCTTATCTTCCATTATAATACTCTATTGTTGTGTATTAAACCGTCCAACTACTATTACATAAATATAGCAGCTTGCTGTAAGGTCTGCGTGGCCTAGTGGTTAGAGCGGTCGCTTCATACGCAACACGTCTTGGGTTCGAATTTCCGTGTAGCAACATTAATTATAGTTTTTTTTTTAACTATTCCATATTCCACTTTATATTTTTTTCTATTTTCTCTTTTTAATTTTTATTTTTAATATTTTTAGTTTAGTAATCATCAAATATTAAAAAAGAATTCGGTTAACAACGTGTAATCTGTGTACCTACTGCAAAGCCAATAAAAAGTAAAAAATAAAAAAATTTGAAAAAAATAGAACCGTCTTCAAAAACAGCCATTAAAAATAAGAAAATAATCAAATTTTGTGATCGGCACCAATTTAATAAAATAAAAGTATTTTTTTTTACATTTTTCCGCCCATTTTATACCTGACATTACTTATTTACAAATAAAAGAAGATAGGTATTTAAAAAATTTTTAGATTTCCATGCATTTTTTTCAACCAAAAAATCTACTCCGCATGAACTAAGTATTTTAAACGAATATTGCTTTTCCGTAGTCAGGTAAAAACATAATAGGTAAGTCCCACCTTATATTCAATAATTTTTCAATGTCTATCCATATCCGGTTCCTACGGTCGTGTATGTGAATATATGGATTGATCACTACATTTAATATAGAACCACTCAGATCGTTTAGGGAGTTGATATTTGCAGGATAATAATTTTTTACTACTGTTTCATAATCCTGGATTATATCAGAAAAATCGTTGTTGAATTTAATGTAAAATAAATCGTAAATTTCCATGAAGTCGGTACTGTTTGCAGAAAAAACGAAAACTTCGTTTGATTTCAGATTGGAGATGTCTTCGAATTCTATCACGGAGTTTAATTCACTTTTATCCAGGAACAGTATCCACTTTGTGTTTCTAATTTTGTTATTGTTTATTGTCTGCAAATGAAAACGTTTGTCAGAATATTTATTCGTCTCTACACACATGAATCAAAGTCTAAATTGCCTATAGAAAAAGACACGAAATCTACTTGTGTATAAGAAATGAATGAATTGTGAATTTATTATAGACGCTAATGCGTCTGGTGTGTAAGAAAGTCAACGAGTCCGTTCCAGTTACGTACAGTATAGACATAGAGATCCCTGGTATGTTGTCAACATTAGAAAAGATATCAATAAACTATCATAATATACCTGGTTAATAATTTTATAAGTAGAGCACCAGCTTAATTGCATAATAATAAACGCATCTCTGTATCTTGGGAAGTCACTTTCGATACTACTTACAAAAGTTTCTCTGTCAATTGTCTCAGAGTAAATTCCCACTTTTGAAAGTTGTTTTATAATTTGAACTGTTTCATTTTTTGCATTTAAATTGCAACTAAGATCTGAAA
>CM077520.1:17513150-17543296 GCA_039654895.1 Mongoloraphidia duomilia
AACCGTGCTCCCCGCCCACCACGGAGCCCAACAAGGGGACGATGACCGCAAACCGGTACAGAGCGCCAGGGCTACACGGTGATATAGTCAGCTCAAGAGACGGCGCCACTCCATCAAAAGACACTGGCTCACCCCGCCGGAATACTAAATAAACACGACGTTAGCCGATTGACTAGACTGGGTTAGGTCTAGCCGCCCGTTTACAGCGAAGCGGAGGCCAAAGCAGTGTGTTGGTGCACCCAGGCGAACCTCAACTGCCAGGATCCTCTTTTCCGCCTTACGGGTCACCGCGCACGGCAAACACGCAGGTGTACTATTAGGGACTACTACAAACAAAGGACAGCAACAAAGGTGTACCCATAACGGAGGGACAAGACCGCTAACAACAACAAAAGACGGAAGAACGGAAGAAGAAAAATGTTGCGACTGTCCTTCCTTCATAATAGTCCCTAAATGAATCACCCAGCCGGGTACACAACCGACTGGTGCGTGCTCGGGTTTCCCTGGGTTCGCCAATTCCCAAAGAACATTGTAATGTAATTGCGATAAACAACGACAATCCAATGTTCCCCCTGGGGGCTTGTCCTGTATCAAACAAATCAGAGGATGGCTGGGGTAGGAACGCTGCAATGCCTATATCTTATTCAAACCAATTTTCGTTGAAGAGCTATGTAAAGATATGTACCTCAACATGCTTATGTCCACTGAAATATTTTTTTTATCTCTCAGTTACATGTATGGAGTGCCACCCCTAATTTTTTTTACGTAATTTCACTTCACCTTTGTATAGCGGTTCATAGATGACACCTACCTTCCAAAATTCATTCATATAGTGCTAATAGTCTCCGAGTGAAATGGCTGTGACATACGGACGGACAGACGGACAGGACGAAATTATAAGGGTTCCGTTTTTGCCAGTTGCCTACGGAACTCTAATAATATTGTAATGTACAAACACGGTGGTACACGATTATATTATACTATGTTTTACCGTTCTGGGTTTTTTAAGACCTTTTCCCAGAAAAACAAGCCAATTTAACTAAAGAACAAAGACAGTGTATTTATATACAAAAAAATTATTGTGGTAGGTTATAGGAACGCCATAACAAAACCTGTAACATGATGTACATTTTATACCTTATGACAATAAAAACATATCTTATCTTATCTTATCTTATACTATGTTTGCTGTATTACAGTCTTGGAAAACAGGTGTGTCTTACAACGGAGATGCGATTGTAAATATGACGGTACAGTTTGAAGATTGATTAATTTCGAGTATTAGCACGTTCATAATTATTTTTATACATTTCGTTATATTTAAATAATTAAATTACGCTTTCAAATAGTAGTAGTAAATTTATTTAGTCATAAGAAAGATACATGTGTCTGTGACATGTCAAAAAAATTACAAAACAGTAGGTACATTCAATTAAAATTAGTTGAAATATTAAAATTCAAATTCATTAATATTGTGGAGGCACGCTTCAGTCAGAATTATTTAAATTTTCTTTGTTAATTATTTTATTACCTGTAATATTAGTATATAAATACCCGTTTTGTATTATTTCATTCATGTAGTGTTCGCTGAAGATGAAAGCTTAGCTTTCGAAATGTACATCCATCAATAAAACTGTTGTGGTAAGAAGTAACTATATTTTATTAACTTCCCATTGGAAGTTATTGTAATGGGTCCGAAAATCGAAATCAAAAAGGAAAAAAAATTTTTATGTTTCAAGGTCACTACACTATTTTTACACTACTTTTAGAAAGATGTCTGTGTGTGTGTGTGTGTGTACGTATGTACGTACGTACGTACGTACGTACGTACGTACGTACGTATGTATGTGTCAATTTCTTTCTAAGACGAAATCTCGAGAACGAAAAATGATATCGACTACGTTGGGGTGCCGATCGACGCGTATTAACGTAAATATGATCTGAAAGGAATTTTTTTAAAATCGGTTCAGCCGTTCTTTTTTCTTAACCAAATAACCTCCAAAAAAGTAGATTTTACACAATATCTCGCGAATAAAAAATTATATCGACTTCGTAAGGGTGTCAATCGAGGTGTGTTAACGTCATTTTGATCCGACATAAATTTTATAAAAATCGGTTCAGCCGTTTTTTTTTTTTTTTTTTTTTTTAATTATTGATGTTTTAATGATTAAAATGATTACTTTTCAGTGTAATATCTAATTTAATTATTATTATTAAATATTTATCAAACTGGGAAGTTCGTCGTGTGGACCTCAAGGGTCGCACTTTAGTCCTAATAAACGACCCACCTCACGGCTTGTTTTGTTTTTATTCCAACCACAGTGCTCATATATATTTTTTTTAAAATGCGTTAGCAAATTATTGTAAAATTTTTGAGATAAGTACCTAGTGAAAATTGTTTTGTGCGTGACATTAAAAGTTATGGCAGTCGCAATGCATAGTGTTTCTTATACAGTATGTAAACAGGTAAGCTGCACATAGGGAAATTAGCATTGGGAAAAAATGAATGGATCAGAGTGAGCCAGGGCTCATAATGTACGTATTTATATAGAGTTGCTATGGTTTTTTTAGTGTTTTTATTTCAGTTTCAATTATTTTTATTTTAATAACTGTTTAAATGTCAAATAAAATTAAAAAAATTGAAACTAAAATAAAAACACTAAAATAACCATAGCAACCCTATATAAATACGTACATTATGAGTCATGGCTCACTCTGATCCATTCATTTTTTCCCAATGCTAATTTCCCTATGTGCAGTTTACCTGTTTACATACTGTATATTATAATATAATTAATAATAAGTACTATACAGGGTGAGTTCGACCACCCGTATCAGTCGTTTTTTTCGAGAGAGTTGTGTCAAAAATTTGTATTATAAAAGCCCTAATAAAGAATCGAATGGTGATAATTTTTTTTCCGGGAAGGTCGGCTTCCCTATTAGTTTACTCCAGAATGTCCAGAACTCTGGAATTATAAATGTAGGTAACGATAGTTCAATAGTGGTATTGTTGAAAAGATCTTTAAAAAATTAGCAAGTTTTGTAAGGATTTTTTTTTATTACTGCCACCCCTGTTAAGTAATATTTGTTTGAAATTACTAAATTAAAATGTTATAATAACGAACTTTTTAAAAGTCCGCATTTAAAAACTAGTTACCTATCTATCGATCATTAAACACTGAAGAAGTACACTCACAGTATAACCAGAAGAGCTCAGTAGTATGTATTAAAGAGTAAATGGACAGTTTGAACACTTGTGACACTGTCTAAGGTTGCTAGATTTTTAATGCCGACTTCGATCGTTATTATGAAATTTTGATTTAATAATTTCAAACGATTGTTACTTAACATGGGTGGCAGCAATTAAATAATTTTTCCTACAAAACTTGCCTATTTTTTAAAGAGCTTTTCAACAGCACCACTTTCAACCTATCGTGCTTTCTAAAATTCTGGAGTTTTGAACATATAATAATCTATATTTATACTTATAGAAATTTACAGGAGTGGCAGTAATAAAAAAAATTTTCCTACAAAACTTGCTTATTTTTTAAAGATCTTTTCAACAATACCACTTTCGACCTATCGTTACATTTATAATTCCGGAGTTCTGGACATTCTGTAGCAAACTAATAGGGAAGCCGACCTTCCCGGGAAAAAAAATTATCACCATTCGATTCTTTATTAGGGCTTTTATAATACAAATTTTTGACACAACTCTCTACGACTAACCGTTTTCGAAAAAAACGACTGATACGGGTGGTCGAACTCACCCTGTATATATAAGTAATTAATAATATTATAATACATAAGGAATACGATGCATTACGACTGTCATAACTTTAATCTGTCTAACGCACAAAACAATTTTCACTAGGTACTTATCTCAAAAATTTTATAACGAATGCTACCCTAGCACTGGCATTGCCAAGTTGATTCCGAAGACTATTTTATTGTAAAATTGTGTAACGTGTATATATTTTGGAATGAAATATTTATTTATTATTTATCAACAGCTTTTAAGCTAATGTATGACGTCACTTCCGCCATAAATTTCCGTCACAGAAAATTCTATTTTACCGCGAGTTAAGAAGGCTTCAAAAAGGTCATCGATGCTTGGCAACAATATTAGCCTTAGTATCGATATTTTTTTTCGATGCCAATACCGATGTTTATCAATATTTTTCTTTCGATATCGGTACTTTCGTGGTTTCGCAACATTCCAATTATTAAAAGGGTCGTTCCACGTATCCAAATTTGATAATTTTAAACTTTTTTGTTCTTATATCCTTCGTCTTGATTGCAAACAATAATTTAAAAAATGTATGTACTTATTTTAAACGCTGAGCATAAACTACCATATGATGACGTAGAAGACAGTTACACTTCTTTATCTATATAGAAAAAGTAGAAAAAGATGTACCTATATAATTATCTTCCTTGTGGTTTGCTTTCAATATGACAGATCAGTGGCGTGACAGTAGATCTAGTCAGTCAATCACAGGCATAATATTATCTACATCATTTTGGTAGCGGCATAATTATTCTCTGTTTAAAATTTCATTAAAAAATTACTTTTGGGAACTTTTTTATTATAGAAAAAGTTTCCGAAAAATTCTGAAAAAAAATTGTTTCATAATCTAGTAATGTAGATTTTATAAAAAAAAGTAGGACGATCCTTATTCGTCCGATTTGCATACTGTGAAATCAAAGCCCCAGTTAACTATCTCCAACTGTACGACTGTACGGAGACACGGCATAATAAGTGTGGGTAAAGGTTTAGCCTTCACGTAAACTATTCTTTGTATTCGAAGATATAATCTTGTTAGTTGGGAATGTTTATCGATTCTTCCGACTTGCATGCGGCATACAATCCCATCATCAATGTGTTGGACCGTTGCCAGTCAACATTCTACTATATATTCACCTTTACATACGGTATAAGAGAAGCGACTAGGCCCTGCAGTCGGAGTCCATTTAGATTGGTCGAATACCCCATCTTGATATCGTTTGACACACGCACACACACCTAAACGAACGTAACAATTAACTAGTCAACTCTGTATACTAATATGGATAGTTGATAGCGATTAAAAAGTGGGTTTTGTATGTGGAGAATGTTCAAACACATATTCTTCAATACAGACATTAATGTTCACAAAATTAGAATGAAAACTTCAGATAAGGCTTGTAATCTAATTCTTTCTATAAAAGTCGATCAATTTTATGACATAGCAAAATACAACTTAATTAAAATTTATTTTTCTATTCCAATTTTCCAAGAACACTGTTATTGTATAAATTTTAGACATCCTATAATATCTCAATTAATAATATTAAATGAGGTTTTATTTTGAAATGACAAAAAATTGATCGACTTTTATAGAATAAATTAGATTAGAAGCCTTACTTGAATTTTTCATTATAATTTTGTGAACATTAATGCCTGGCTTGAAGAATATGTGTTTTAACATTCTCCACATACAAAATCCATTTTTTAATAGCTATCAACTATCCATATTAGTGTACAGAGTTCACTAGTTAGTTGTTATGCTCGTTTAGGTGTGTGTGCGTGTGTCAAACGACATCGGGATGGGGTATTCGAGCAATCAAAATGGATCCTGACTGCAGGGCCTAGTCGCTTGTCGGTATAAGTGCTGATCTATACAGGTTGTGCAAAAAAATGATTCTCTTGATAACATTTATCAATGGGGCATAAAACTGCAAGTTTTGGCCTCTTGCGACGCCACTAGCGCATAGGGTAAATACAAATCTTGGAGGATTCATAAATGTGAAATATAATAATAATAATAATAGTATCTTTATTGCGTAGCCCAAAAAGAAAAAAGAGGATACAATATGTCATATACAAAGAGAAGTTTACAAAAGATCATTAATACTGTACGGTTCCAATTCTGTTAAATAGATCTTTAATCGTTTTTTGTGTTTGTTTTTATTTTGTTCACGTTTTATATATTCAGGTAATTTTGAAAATATTTTATATCCAGTGTAGAGTGGACATTTTTCATAAAAAAAGTAGTTGAATGAGGTATCACAATTTCAGTTGGTCTGGTATTATATTCTGTCCAAGGATGTTGTGAATATTTATAACTCCTTTACTCTGACAACCGCCAATATTGAAACATGTGATTTGTGGAATTTTCGGTCCATGTATCTGTCATCGCATCTGTTTGTGATTTTCGAAATTTAGTTTTATAAAAGGAAAAATATATTCGGCTACGTAACTGGCCAAAGACAAAAGTCAGGACATTCGCATTAAAAAAAGGGAAAAATGTATGTGTCGCGTGATCGGTTTTATTTAGAGGATCAGAATGCGTTGCTGAAATTGAAGTCAAAACAGACAATAATGTTGTGCTAAACCCAGAGATTATGTCTATAAACAGTTCAAATTTGTGTAGCATTGGTACACAAAAGATTTACCGATTATATACTTATGAGTCTTTCAGAAATGACCGTAAGGGGATTGCTTTTTACACTGGGTTGGAAACTTTTGAGAAGTTTATGTTCGTGTTTAGCACATTATGTCCGGAAGCCTATTCATTGAAGTATCGAAAGAGTCAAGTTCTACACATCAGTGCAGAAAATCAATTCCTTTTAACTGTGATAAAATTGAGAAGAACTATGAGCTGGAATGAATGAATGAATTGTAGATTATAGACGCTCCACAACAGAGGTCATTAGCGTCTAAAAATAAAAAAGCAAACAAAACAAAAGCAAAAACAATAAAACCAAAGCAGAATCAATACAAAATCAAAAGTTGACACACAACAAAATAAAATCATAATAAGTACAAATAAAATGTGTCATATAATATAATGTAGTGATATAAAGAAAAAACCATTTAGGCTGTAAAGGGGCCTAAATGTATACAAATAAATAAAATCAAATAAACCGTTCAAGAACGGTTTCTTTTAAAAATCGAAACAGCAGATCGACATTGTCAGGATCATTTCCTAAAACAACCGACAGATCACCTGACAATCCGATCTGCTGTCGTGTGTCCCTAAACTGAACACACTCTATTAAAAAATGCGAAACAGTAACACGAGTGTCACACGTCTGACAGAGGGGCGGTTCCTCACGAGCCATTAAAAAAACATGAGTTAGTCTACAGTGACCGATGCGTATCAAATAATATGTATATTTATCATCTGGATAAATTTTATGCATCAAATGTGGGAGATGTTTGATGTGTGGCCAAATAGAAATGTGGTTGATTTCTACATGCCAGAAGGATTTAAAAAATACTTCCCTACCACAAGGGTCATAGTAGATTGTGCGGAAACACCTATCCAAAAACCAACAAATCCAGTTGCACAGCGAGCAGTTTGAAGTTCATATAAAAACCGGTCTACTGTGAAATTTGAAGTCGGAGCATCTCCAGGAGGTTTACTGTCTCACTGTTCCGAAGCATATGGTGGAAGTAAAAGTGATAGACAAATTATTGAAAGAATGAATGAATTGTGAATTATAGACGCTCGACATCAGAGGTCAATTATTGAAAGAAGTTCACTATTGGACAAATGTGAAAAAGGAGACAGTATCATGACCGACCGTGGCTCCAATGTTCAGGATATATTTGCATCAAAAGGAGTTGCAGTAATTATTCCTACATTCTTAAAAGGAAGAAATCAGTTGCCAGGGCTGACTGTTCTACAAGATAGGAAATTAGTTTCAAAACGTATACTCATCGAACGATTGATAGGACTGACAAAAACATACTGTTTTCTGCAGATCAGTCCATATAAAGTATATGGCATTAATGTCCAAACTATATTATGTGCAGTAGCAAATGTTATGCAATTTCAATAATTGTTGAAAAAACTGATTAGATTGAGATCGGTCTATAATTTTCAATTTTCATATGATGACCTTTTTGAAATATTGGCCCAATTAAACTACTTTTTAGACTCAATTATTTTTTTTCATTTTCCGAAAAATTCAAGAATGCGCAAAGGTGCTGAAGAAAATTGGAGAGGTTAAAATGCCCCAAAAAAGTCAAGCAATGGTAAAAATTAACTCATTATTATAAACTCTAAATTGAATTAATATTCTGTGTATTTCGTTATTATTTAGCAAGAATATGCTCAGTGTTTTTCGCTGAATATTTTGACGTTTCTGGTTGTAGAAAGGCAACGACATCTTTTTGAATTCGCTGTGCCAACTTTATGTTTGACGTCTACAGAAAAAGAAAAAGTATATTGGAAGAATTTGTAATTTAACCTTTTTTCATTACGTTGTAATTAGTGATGAGCGAAAACGGTTTTGGTCTCGGTCTTGCACTTTCTGTAAGACCAAGACTCGACTTGCAAGACCGAACCAAGGCCAAAGATACTTAGACAAGACCAAGGGTATTTAGGCAAGACCAAAAACAAGACGTGCGCAAGACTAAAAGAGTATGGTTGTTTTGGTCTTAGTCTTGATTTTGCTCATCACTGGTTTTAATGTTATCTAATAAATAATAGCTTTTCAATAGTTTTTCAATATTAGGACAAACTATGCTGCAAATGCAAATTTCAATGCTATAAAGCGAATCGAAATTCCTGGCATGAGCTCATACAAAATCAAGAAATCCATAAAGGCATAATTAGTATGCATCAGTATTGATATGTGTATATTGTTTTATTTTTCTTTAAAATGGAAATTAATAAAATCGTAAGTAACGTTTCTTTCAATTGTTAGTAGCAGCCCTTGGCTAGACATCAGTTGAGCTGAATATTCAGCGTACGACTGATGCGATTGACCATTCACTATGTGCAATATTCCCCGGGAGATAATACATGTTTCTAGCTGTTGGGGTTAGATTCTAGCACCAATTTTCAATTACACCGCAGAACATACTTGAAAATCCAAAAAAGTATGTATTAATTTTATATTAACATCTCAGAGAAAATTCAAAGTTTAACTCAGACGTTACCGTTCGCACTACAGAGAGACAATGGAGCATTCGGAGCAAGTTGCAGCTATTAATGTTGCAAAAATCACAAAGTACATTTAATGTCTCTACAATGATATAACGAGCATTTGTATTCTGTATAAATATAGGTCCAAAATTAGGGTTTGTTTGGTTATTTGCTTGCGACATGGGAAAACGAGGAGTGTGGAAGGAACTGGAGATAACAGTTGACAAACACTTCTTCGTACAGCCTTAAATTAAAAACGCGTGCGTACGCTTTTGCAGATATTCCACACCTGCTGAAATTATTGAAAAATTGGCTCCTGGACGATGGATGTCTTACCTAGATACCGAAAAATTTACTTTCTACGTGTATCAGTCATTAGTGGATCTCAGTGTTGCGGGGGATCTTTGCGTAGCTTATCGGAATACGCAACGTATACTGGATCTCCACGACTCTTCAACATATTCCGTACGGCCAGCAGCTGAAATGTTTTCCCATTCAGCAGGAAAGACTGTTCAATGGGCTGGCGACCGCAGGTTACTTTTTGTTCCGAAATATTCCAAGTTTGCCGATTTTTTAAACAGTCAACAGTTGGTTTAACATTCAACATTCTCAAAAAAATATGGGTTTGGATTAGACCTGGAGCATCAGGAAAGGTATTGTCACTCAGACATCATATATACAGAAAATGCGAGGAGGATCTCGAAATATCTTAATGCCCTTCCAACAAGATATAATAATCAAAGCGTCACTTCTGGGATTGCACAAATTTCTGCAGACTAAATTTCCTAAACAATTTCAATTCATCATAACTCGCCATCTGCAACAGGACATATTGCAATTTTTTTCATACGTAAGGGGAATGGATGTAGAAAATGACTATCCTTCTAGTTACCAATTCCGGCATCGACTTCGATGCTACATTCCTGGAAAATATTCGCAAGCCGTTTATACAATGAACAGAAATACTGAAGAAGTTTTAAATGCAAATTGTATCGCTTCAGCTTCCGTCCGATTCTTGACGGGTTCCCACCATACACAGACGGCAATGATAAGCAGGAAGGTTTAATACAACAGCTGAAGAAGATCCTAATGAAATAATTCATACAAGAGCATTCTTACAAGAACATATTTCACCCGACGAGCTGTCAGAAGAGTCCGTTCTCGAAAATTAAAAAAAAAAGCTTAACGAAGACTGTGTAGGATGAAACTTATGAAATTTTGGACGAAACTGACGAGCTGGCTGTCACTCAATTTCCAAAATTAACCATTGACATCTGTCACAATGCAAGGACTCGTACCAATTCTACTGACATTATTGAGACTGCTGGACTGAAAAATGTAGCGGGTTATGTTGCACATAGATTTAAAACAAAATATGATTTTTTGGACGATATAACAAGCAAGTTTACACGACACACGACTGATGACCAGACTGGGTTCATGTAGCTTCTAAAGACCACTTGATGCAGCCTCTCAACTTATAAAATTAGCTGAAGATACAGAAAAATACTTTATAAAACTCCACAGACCGACAGAATTTTCCAAAGAAGATTGGGTAATTGAAAAGGTCGTTGAACTATAAAAAAACATACAATAAATTGACCCCGGAAAAACTGAAGAAGTTTTACAGCGTCTTGTCAGAACGCGTATATATATTATATAAGACAGGGAAATGAACAAACGATGGTATGGTGCCAATTAGAAACGAAAGCTACAAAAGAAAATGAGTAAAATTTGTAGTACTAAAAAATAAATTTTGAGATATTTTTCGGGAGCAAACGTGCAAGAACGCATTTACAAAGAACTTATCATGTCAAAAACGTATAATTCACAAAATGGTACAATGTCCGAACATTTTATATATTGGATGAAAAGAATAAAGTATTTAGACATACCAATGTCAGAAGAGTCGCTGATAAGACACATATTCGGTCATTATTAAAGCCCATGGCACAATCAGTTGTTTTTGTCAAAAGTGAATAACTCTGCAGAAGCACTGGAAATGTTAACCCGAATTGATAATTCTATACAAGAAGATAAAAACGGGAGAACAAACAGCTATGTGAGTCGATATGCCGGTGAACAGCAAAATAACAGACAATATACAACGCCACATTATGAAAAGCGAACGGACAGAAACGGTTTCAATAATAGCTATCAAACGACGATAGGCGAAACGATGATAGGCAAAACAGAAAAAGTTTTCCTGCAAACAGCACGGAGAACCAGCATTCGGAAAACGAGCCCGCACGTCAGTAAGAGATCGGGAATACGGACGTGATAGACAAGAAACCCGAAAAGTAAACGCATATAAAATAACCCCCTTGACGTATATTAGTCCATCAACGGAACTAATATATGACGACCAAACATCAACACCATATAAAAAGCATCAGAACATGTCAAGCGAAGTTCAACAAAATAAAAGGAAGTGCGAAATATCTTCCGAACAGACAGAAAAGAAAAACACCGCGACGTATAATAATGCAATAACAGAATTATTATTTGAAGACAAGGCACAGTTACCGAGTTCAAACATAATGACAGTTATAGCGAATTCGTGTAAGTGTGAAAAAGTAGGACCCGAAAAAGAAATAACCAAGAAGGAAGTTAAAATTGAAAAAATAATTAGTAACGCTGAAGTTATTACAAAAGAAGATAAGGAGCTAATAAGTAAAGGTATATTGAATAAACAACAAGGTAGAACTAAGAAGAATTTGAAAAAAGAAGTGGGTAAACTTCGAAAAAATATCGCCAAGATTGAAAAGGTAAAAGAGAATTTATTAATAGAGTTAAGAAAAATAAAAGGCGAAAAAATCAAATTAAAGGCTCAAAAGGTGAAAATAATTAATGTAGGTAGTTATCGTGGCAAAGAGGCCAATAAAGAAAGTTAAAGAAGAATCAGCAGAAGAGTTTGTTGAGAAGAAAAATACCTTATTTAAAAAATTAGCGTTCCTTAAAATCAATAATTTTTTCAATACTAAATCAAACAAAACGCGATTAAAGGAAGGATAGAATAAAATGATGATGATAATGGTATATGTAACATAGCGCAAGAAACCGGACAAGCAAAAAATAAGATAAAGCAAAAACATATGGTGTAAGCGAGTAGATATAAATAATTAATAATTATTATAACAAACATAAAATAGAAATTAAAAATAATAAAATAAAAGGATATGAAAAGGCCCTGAAGTCAGTTCACGGGAATTTCATAGTCGAAGATTATAGAAGAACCATATTTGGTTGTGACAGTTCTGATTTTCTCGGGAGCTTAGGCATGAACTCTTATCGTACTGTTGCGTAAAGCCAAGGGTCGACCAGGAGTTGAAAGGAAATCAACTGCAAATAGAAGAGAAAGAAGGGATAATAATATAAAATAATAGCATAATAATTAATAGTAAATAAAATAAGTAAAAAGTATGTAATGGTTCGTTAGAATAGCGACCCTAAAAGGGAATTCACGGGACGCAATAATAAATATAAAATAAATAATAATATAAAAATAAATATGAATGAGAATTACCCTGAATTATGTTCACGAAGTATAAGAGAAGGAACGAACGAGAATCAGCATACTTGACTCGAGGGAAAGAAAATAAATAAAATACAAAAAATAAACACTAATTTTTACATCCCCACAGTGGCAGACTACATAGAATTAGATGCTGGCGAGTGAATTGACGAAGAATACGAGAAACTAGCGGTATTGTTTCCGGACGTGCCGGAAATGACGAGCGCATTTTCCGGAGCGATCGACGACGCGGGTGCCGAGTCCTGTGTTCCGGAGTCCGCGGCCGCTGACTCCCAGGACTCCCGCTAATATTCGGTGGCCGTGTGTCAGAGGTGACCCCCGGAGTAGTGCCATCCTGGACCAGCCAGTGAGACCATGGCGACTAATTCCGATGGATTTGGAGAAGGTGATTTTTCTGGCACGTCCCGCGTACCAGGCAGTGCCGCTAGCCGCAGGATCGTCAGTCCACACAAAAAAACCAAAGAGAGGGAAAGATAAGAGGAACCGAAGAAACAAGAAGATGAAAGACGGCAGAAGAGTGAGGATTAGATATACCCAAGGGATAATGTTTACCAAAGTGGGGGCAAGAAAAAATTAAAAAGTTAGTGAGAGGAAGGAGAAAAGAGAATGACAAAAGATTGGAGTGAGTTAAGAGAAAGAGTGGTCAAGGAAGTGTTGTAGTGATGTTACGGTTAAGTGATGTTAATTAGGTTAAGATGTTGTGACGATACTGTATTGATATAAATATAAAAGGAAATTACATGTGATGGAAATGAATCGAGAATTTGAGCAGCAAATGGACACCAAGCGGCGTACTTCGAACGCTAAACACCATCGGGTCTCTAAAGCAGTCGAGGCCCTCGATCAATGGACGCGGGAAACCCGTTTCTTGACGACGGCCCAGAGCTCTACGTCTTTACAAAAGTTGTCTGCAGTCCAAAGGTAAACAAGACGATCTTTTCAATAGAAGAACTCGGGGAACAGCTCTACAAGTCCTACGTTGAGCAACGAATTGAAACAAATGCTTTGTCTGTACACGACGTCATTCGTAAAAACAAAATGGCGCTGTTCACCACCCGCAACATAGTTCAGCCAAGGATCAGGGACAAAGTGAAGAGCCTTAAGAAGGAAAATGCACTGCTCAATTCACTTTTCGCCAGCGCGGACGAGGATAGAATACCTAACAAGAAGCAATTCTTCTCTCATGAGTCGGACGAGTATCCTCCCTCCATTGCTCACTCGGACGGCACTATTCGATCGACAGACAAGTGCGATTTAATACGATGCCTGATGGATGGCATCGTCATAGATTGCGGTGTCAATGGCCCACATAGTGCACCCAAGGACCTGTGTCCAATTTTCTGATTATGTGGCGACTTTCCCGTCTTCTTTGGAAATGGAGGCCTCCAGGGTTACGCGGCTCAACATTGTATAGGACCTGTAAGTTTTTCAACAATACATTTCAACATATTTACGATAAGCAATACATGAACTATGAACGCTGTATTTCAGGTAGCTAAAATAGATGACGCGAGGACAAGGAGCCCACAGGCAGTGTCATGGCCAGTACTCGGATCCCGACGAAGGGCTGGCAGATCTTTCTTCGGGATGGTAAAAATATCTAGTAAATAAATCTGAAACATAGCCAACGCCATAGGCCAAGCTAGTGGCAATTCGCTTAACGACGGTTGTTAATATAAATACGTTATTATGAAAAAAACAGTAGATTTTTCTGTAATCGACTAAAATAATATTTGTAATTTATAAAGTTGTTGACTTCATTTAATAATAACTGTAAGTGATCCGCTACAAATAAAACAGAGCTGTTCCATCTTTTGGCGGAGAGCATCGGAGCCGTGTCCGTTGCTGGAACGGAAATCTACAGTACGCTGGGATCCTCAGTCGTCGCCTCATCGCCTCGCGAGGACGTGTCACGGCTCGCCCCTTGCAATCACGAGGAGGCGGATACCCGAGCTTTCGTCCACGTTGCCGACGCTGTCCAGCGAGGACTCACCCGTGTGATGATGATTACGTCAGGCTCGGACTTCGTCGCCATCGGCGTCTCTTGTTGTCAACGAATGCCACAAATCTACGAATTGTGGATTCACATGAAGGCAGGGAAAGAGAACGGTTTTATATCTGTCATGTTTTATACATGTCTTAACTAGGTGAGTTTTCACTACTGTAACCATACTGCCGCGTTCAGTATCTCCGCAAATAAAAATTATCTGTACGATTTTTCGAAAGTAGACATACATCCTAATTTCTTTGAAAACAGAGCCGTCCAAATCATTGACAGTCGATGGTTTCCCTTCTCTAACCAGATGTGATACTGTGTCGTCGTTTTACGGCATTAAGGCATGGAAGACGTTTAATGTATATCCTGAAGGTGTTGGCGGTTTCATTGCCCTTGCAAATATCAACATCGAGGAAGCACGGCTCCTCCTGAAAAATTTCATTATTGCCATGTATAGTCCGTAAGTCTTCTCGTAAATTCTTGCTAGTTTTCACTTTTCGGAGTAGGGTGCACAGGGCACACTAACGTTTTCGTTTCTCTACAGTTCAAGAATGTACTCTTCGTTGACACCTTGTCCGGAAGCGATGCACCACAAACAGGACGGAAGTCTGGAGTGCATACCACCGACCGATGATGCGTTCGAAGAGCACATGAAGAGAGCATCGCTGCAAGCGCAGAAATTTGGACAGGCTGTGAAGACCCAGCAGCAAATTCCTTCTACTGGGGATTGGGGCTGGCAAAAGGAAGGGGAAATATGGAGCCCTATGTGTCGAACCACGCCGGTCACCGCCAAAGCCTGTGACCTTAAGTGGTGCAAGTGCAAATCACAATGCAGTAGCAAATGCAGCTGCATACGTAGAAATGCACTCTGCAGTAAACGGTGCACATGCACGTGCAAATCTGCTATGATTGAGTAGTAGAAATTATAAGATATTGAAGTTATTGATTCTTTTCATGTCATATGATATAAACATCTACTCATACCATTGCTTCTCGAGAAAACACGAAATTCGCACTTACGCCTTTATATTTCACTCCTATACGCGGGCTGGGGGAGGTTTTGGAGATAGTCTGAGGGTCGTCTCGTATGAAATCGAGTGTTCTGAATCCAATGAGATCACCCCCAGGACGGTGCGAGGAACGGTTGCTAAGTTACAGGCCGATAAAGGTGAGATTTTGACGTTTTGGCCCTGAACCATCTGTCTAGGGGCCCGATCGCGGGACCCAAGGTGCCTCCACTATTTAAAGTGAAGATGTGGGTGAAAATTGTTGGTCAAATGACGTCATAGGACCATGTTCGCGCTTGCATTGCATATGCCAATAAGAGTAAAGCCGGTAGAAATAAAAATAGGCTGTCGTATTTATGTCAAGCGTCAAGAAGCGTATTTTAGTGTTTTTGTTACTTCATACTTTCAAATATTTATAGTGTTATTTTTACACATTATTTTCAAATTTCAGACGTTTTTGCTGAGAAATTGTTACGGAATTAATTAACTAATTACGGAATTTGACATTCACATCACAAAGACAACACAAACACGCTGTCCCAGCCGTATTTCGATATATAAAACATGTTCCTTAATTGTAAAAAAAAATTATAATGAGTTTAGGAAAACAGAAAGTAGTCACCCGCATAAGGGGAAGAAGGCAAATGACGAGCGTCAGCACTAAATTAACCTTAATACAAAAGAACGTCACCTGTCCACTCATAAAAATATATAACAAAGTACCTGAAAATATTAAATTACTGCCAATAAAAGGTTTTGAAAATAAATTTAAAAAATTACTTATGGACAAAGTATACTATACAACAAAAGAATATTATTAGATGATTGTTTATAAATTGTACCACTAATTGTTTCTAATGAGCCATTTTTCTGAGAGTACTTCTTTCAATTATCCACGAGAGGCAGCACTTGTGGTAGGTGCAAACATAATTTATTCCCCATTAGTGTCGTGTCATTTTAGTGGTAAACCTTAATTATTAAATTATTATTATCATTAAATTAATTAAATAATTAAGTTATACCACCAAAATGACACGACACTAATGGGGAATAAATAGTGTTTGTACCTACCGCAAGTGCTGCCTCTAGTGGATAATTGAAAGAAGTACTCTCATGAAAATGGCTCATTCTTTTTAAATTGTACCACTATTTGTATTTTAATTGCATTGTGTATGACGTATTCTATGCCGTAAGGCAGATGGAAATAAAAATTTACTTACTTACTTACTTACTTAAAGAAGTCTTTATTTTCAAACTTTCAAATTATTTTTGTCTATATATTCAATCGATTTGAATGGACACTGGACACGATGACATGCTGTCCATAAGACTAGATGTCAAATTGTGCGTTAAATTAAATTTTTTTCAGAGCTTCAGAATATATAGACAAAGAGTGTGCAGAGTGCACTATTGTATGTAGAGTCGTAGACAAATTGGGTTCAATCGGCCTAATATTCCTCCATGAGTCTACCGTAAAGCGTCGTCGGTTGTTTTTAAAGACACTGCATAATAATTGCCTACAGGCAGGTCTGGACTTAAAGATCCAGGGCCCCTAGGCACTTGACAATTGGGCCCCCCAAGCCCAAAAACAAAAAAGGAAAAAAAGTGAAAAATGGAATTGGATGGAAATTTAGCAAAAAAAGTCGCTAATTGGGTTATCTTACAAAATTTTTGGGATTTTTTTTCTTTAATTTCCATCTCCGCCCTGGCCGGGGCTGGGCCCCTAGGCCGGTGCCTTGTTGGCCTAGGCAGAAATCCGGGCCTGCATAGAAGTATCAAATATATCACTATGTTGTTGTTTTTGTACCGACATCACTTAAAAACGGCTCGGCCGATTTTGATAAAACTTGGCGTATTCTGTCAGTCGGCACCTAAACTAAAACATGGCATACTTTTTACCTGGATACGCGATCGTTGAAATAGGTTTCTCGTTAAAATGAATTGAAAGTGAAGGAATCGTTAGAGGCAAAATCTAGGAACGAAGACGCAATTAAAAGCTGGTAATACAGGTTGAGATCAATAAGATATGAAAGTCACTTTCCACAAAACAATTGTAATTGTAATTTTATTGTACATTTTTTACAAAGTTTGTTCGAAATGGAGACCATTAGTTTGTTATTTGGTACAAAAAGAATCGATGGTGCGATAACAATCGATGCATTGAACTATCACAATAATAATGTAGTTTTTCATAATTTAAATAGTTTAAATAGATCGCTGAACGATAGGGCACCGTGCAAGGATTATTCGTTTTTAATACGAAACGGAGTCAGTTATCAAGACGGAACGAGAATTTCGTATTTATTTTAATGTTCTTGTTCGTAGCCCGATTCCAATTCTTAACGCTAGATAAAGACAGTTCACACAGCAGAAAATGCGGAAAAGTGCGAATAGTTGCTTAATTGTCGCAAATCTGGGACATTTCTAGAAGGAATCTGCAACGAATCGTACGCGAAATGAACGTATTGCAAGTGAAGGAAACACCTACCAGTTGTATTTAACAAATAAAACGACAAATTTCATACTTTCTACTGATGGATAAAATGTCTTTTTCACAACGCCGCTATTGAAAATTGAGAGTTTCAACCCTAGGGATGAAAATTTTCTGTTGTCGGTTTTCTCTGTTTTTTAATGTTGCTAAGAGAGAGATAGAGCGATTGAATCGCACCAACTTCAATTTGCATATAATATTCGAAAACGTCAAAATGACCCCACAAAAATTTCACATGGTTTTGACAGATCTAATATTTTTGCGGTAGTTTTGCGTGCCCAAATTGCAGGTAGCTCACATCGAATTGTTGCGAAAAATAATATGCATTACCCAGAACAAAACACAGCATTTGCAACGCGTGTGAATTGCAGCCCTCGTACCTCGGGCAGCAAACTTCACACTAGTTACAAACGCTAAGTTTCGTCCCTTGTAATGCAATATACTATTTTTTATTTCATAACCGGAAGTTATTGTCAGTTGAAATCTGTCAACCGACTCTGCACCACACTGTATAATGTGTGTTTATGGGTGAACAAGTATCAAAACTGAAAAGTAAAAACGGATTTTTGGGGCAAGCGACATTTATCTCACCCGAAATTTATCTTCTCCGAATGCTTAACATTTTTCAGAAGAAATTATCTGAAAATCAAAAAACCCATTTTAAAGGAGCAAAATTCCATAAATAATATTGGAATATCTATTTAAAAATACATACCTGTATAAAGATACATTCTTCCTCATCAAGTCTTTTTTGTAAATCCTTTTTTAAGATATTTTGCTCTTCTAATGCTTTTGTAACGAACGAAAATAATTTCCAGGCATAAAGAAACAATTGCAATCACAATCCCAACAATGAAAAAAAACAAAACTGGATTCACTTGATCAAACTTAATTGCAAAAAACGATTTAGTGTCGTCCAATGAATGAGTTGATTTTACCTCCAAACGGTTCAATAATCCATACTCTTTAAGTTTCATTATTCTAAAAATATAATTATTTTTGTTAATATTCACATAACTTTGATGTCCTAGTATATATTGTTATATTATGCATAGGTATAGGGTTTCTCACGTGGTGGTTAATACCGGAAGTTTGCGCAAACTTCATTTGAGACATTTAATAATAATTAAATACAACAATGAGTTATTTTGTGGACATAATATAATAATTATTAAATAGACTGTAACCAATTAACAAGCATATAGCTTTCTTAACATAATCAATCGGCAACCTGCCATCATGATGTTAAACGTCAAACGATTGTTAGGATATACATTATTCAAAGAAAAAATCAGAAGCCACTGTCGAGATTTGAACCCGAAATTCCCAGTCTCCGGCTGGTTGAGTTACCAATTACTCACACAGTGCCCGAGAATGGAATCTGTTCCTTCCCTATATCACTATTTTAATTTCAATTTTGTGTTGAAATAGTTATATAGGTATAGGGAAGGAACAGATTCCACTCTCGGGCACTGTGTGAGTAATAATTGGTAACTCACCCAGCCGGAGACTGGGAATTTCGGATTCAAGTCTCGACAGTGGCTTCTGATTTTTTTCTTGTATATCCTAACAATCGTTTGACCTCGCGTTTGACGTTAAACATCATGATGGCAGGTTTCCGATTGATTACGTTAAGAAACTATATGCTTGTGGATTGGTTACAGTCTATTTAATAATTATTTAATAATATTATATGGCGGCCATATGTACCTACTTAAAGAGTAAACTCCAGTCGTGCGTCGGAACTGACACACACACTTTTCTTTCGATCAATAAGGTGTATCCTCTTAAAAATTACGAAACATTTTCTAAGCAAAATGCAATTAAATTGCCATAGAAACAACAACGTATAAATGTTTTAGAGAAATGTCTATCACCTACCTCATGGCAGAGGTCACACACATGAAACATAAAAATTTTCAGGGAATTGCAACTCTGCAACAATGGGTTTTCGAACCTTCGTCCATAAGAACTTGTTATGTGCTATTATTACGATGATCTAGGTGTTTCCTGACTTAGATGATATGAGATTTTCATTTTAAAAATCGATGATCTAGGTATTTCCATGGTTTAGATGAGATGAGATTTTTTTAGATGGTAAAAAAAGAGGGACTGGTTTTTGTTTTGCTTCGGGATTGACATTTCTACATTATAGACAAGACAGTCCACCGAAGAGAAGGCGTCTACCAAGTAAGCCGCTATCGGAATTAAAAGAATGTATATGGTGAAAATAATGCCACCAAACTATGATTTTTCTCAGGAAGGAGGGGAAAATTTCGGAACGGAAAAGAAAATAGAAGAAGTAATAACGTCGCGCTGGTCAGCTATTATTTATATAGATATATCGTCTGGTTTTTGTATTCGATAACGTGTTACGAACAAATTGGCGATTCAATTCGGAATGGTGGTTCTTTCAATTAGAGTTCGGATATTCGGCGGAGTTTTGAATACATATTGAATATTTGGAGAGCTGGCCGTACGCGCCATTTCACAGACGGCAGATGGTGATCTACTGAATTGTACCGGTTAAACTGTATTTTCGCTTTTATTTAATTTAGTTTTAAGCTTAGTATTACATTTTTTTTTTACAAATAATATCTATTGTAACTTGGCCCTATTTGGGCATTTTGTAATTTTAGAGTTAACGTAATCCAGTAGAGAATTTCGTAGCTTGTTTCTACTGTATTTATTTATTAATTTAGAATAATTATTTTGTTAAACTACGTGGCGCCCTGTCTTATCTAAGACAACTTTTACGATATTTCTGTGTATCTGTTTCTTTTTTTTTGCATTAATAATAATCGAAAAAGTTTATTATTGTTTCATTTCGAATTATTGATCCACGCCCTATCCGACTGAGACTGGTCCGCAACGGCAAGTATAACAAACTTTTTACGCAAATGGCGGATACTGTGCAGGTTGCCTATGACCACTGCCCTCAACGCATTGTATGTACAAGTTAGCTAATTAGCGTATATTTATAACATCCTTGGTACTTATTTACAGGCAGTTGTCAAATGTCAAACCAAAATCTACACGGGTGAAGCAGAGATGGACAGTTTATTAAGAATAATTTATATTGGGATAGGAGATCTAGATAATTAGGGTTCCGTACCAGAAAGGAACCCTATTGTTGTGCCAATGATGTCTGTCTGGCTGTTCATCCGTCTGTCTGTCACATGCCTCTAACTTCTAAACGAAATTCACACAAAATATGTATTGCTGTAGCCCAAAGACGGAGATAATAACAAAAGATGAAGAAAGTTTATTTAAGGGGGGGCACCCAAACATGTAAACGAGGGTCAAAAAATTTTTTTTTGTATCTATTCTTGCGGGGTATCGTTGAAAAGAGCTTTTTGAGTAGATTATGAATATGTATTTATTTTTATTTATTTAATGTAGGTTTTAGAGACCGTCAAAGTTACAATTTTTGGACCTATTGTAATAAGACAGGGTTTGGCATAACTTCAAATATTGCGACGTCCCTGATAAAATTGATAATTATAAAAATAAGATATTTCTTCAGTCAAATGACAATAACTGTCATTGTCAGAAATAATTAATAAAACAACTAACAGAAATATTTCAAACTATGGTTTCGAAAATAGTAGTAAATTATCAGGCTAGCTGAGAAATGCGGCGGTGTTAAAGTATTAATAGACGATCGAACTTGGTGCGGACGCACCAACGCACCGTGCGGTGCGCTCGTCACACCACCGCTCCGCACCACAGACCGTCCAGTGCTCCAATTCTATCGAAACAGGCTAAAATTGGGTTAATTGTGGCAACCATCGTAGCTACGTCACCTCTCCAAAAGAAGAGGAAAGAAAGAAAGGAATGGACAAAAAACAGAGAACATTACAGTCATATGCGACTTATAAAAGACCTTGATGATGAAGATTTTCGTATCTATCTTCGCATGACTCCAGAGTCATTTGCTGAATTATTGGAACTTGTGAAATCACATATAACTAAAACCGATACAGTTATGAGACAAGCTGTGACAGCTGAAGAGAGATTATTGACAACTTCAAAACCCGTTCCTTTTAACCTTTGTGCCGTTTCTACCAATTGAGACACGTAACTTGTCATTGCGTTACAACTTTCTAGACGAATAGATATCAATTTTCTAAGTAAACTTATTTTTCTTGAATATCCTGAGTCGTCAAATAACTGTTTCAATTTATTCCACAAGGCACCAACTGTGTTCTTATTTTTTATGTGCACATATAATGTAGGATCAATGGTCATCACGAGCTTGGCTTTTGCTTTTCTTTGTTCGGTTTCACTCAAATCGGCTGATGATAACTGGTCGATGTCAATACCTTCCAACACCAAAAAATTTCTTGTTGCGAACACCCAATCATCATAATTCTCACGTCATTTTAGCTTTGGAACGTTAACAAGGTAGTTTGATGTCGACATTTTTATCATCAGCCGATTTGAGTAACGCACTCGGAGATAGATTCACGACTGAAACACCGAACGGTTCGGTGCGTCGTCCAAACGAGGGGACTTGCTGCGGAACGCACTACGTTCGATGTGCAAACGATCGAACCAAGCGTACCGATAATAATAATAATAATAATGTGCGGCGGACTGCTCGCCACACCATCGAGTATGGTCCGAAGCGCACCAAGGTCGCGGTGCGTCCGCACCATGTTTGATCGTCTATTAAGGCTTTTAAAGACGACGCATGACGTAAATCGGTTGCAATAATGAAAAGGCCACGCATACTTGTGATTTAACTTGGGTTAAGAATATTTTGAAAGTCACAGAGGCGGTTACAAGGTACATAGCAACTCGAAACTATATAAGTAGGACCACTGCCAAGAGGAAGGGGTGGATGCGAGTATATTTTCGTAGTCATGGATACGTTTACGAAATACGTAAAATTGTATCCGATAAAAAGAGCGACGGCGAAAGTATTAACAGCGAAAATCACGGACGATTTTATTTCAGAAACAGGGAAACCACAAGCAGTTCTAACCGATCAAGGGCCGCAATTTAGTGGAAAATGGTAGCGAGAAACGTTGGAGAAAATAAGTATTAGAGTAAAGTATAGCGCTATATATCATCCTCAGACAAATATGGTTGAAAGAGTAATGCGCGAATTGGGTCGTTGTTTTCGTACATATTGCAGCGAAAAGCATAGAAATTGGATAAATATGGTGCAATATATAGAACAGTGGCTGAATTGTACGGTACACGATTCAACAGGTATGACGCCATACGAGTTGATATTTAGAAAAAAAACTAAGTACGCTGATCGAACAACTGATAGAATTTCCGCAGCGAAGCGAAATTAACGTGGAAGAAAAGATTATAAAAGCTCGTGAGCGATTAAATAAAAAAGCGAAAGGGAGACAGAGACGACATAATCAGCGGAAACTGAATCATTTTGAAGTGGGTGATTTGGTGTTAGAACAGGTACACTTTTAATCGTCCACATTGGACAAGACGATACAAAAGTTTTTTTTGTTATATCAGAGACCATATAGGATTAAGAAGGTATTGAACGTAAACGCCTATGTACTCGTACACCCAGAAACGGATGAATATCACAATACCAGGAATGTGATACATCTCAAGAAATATAATATGGCGGAGAGAAACAATGATCACCGGATAAAGGAAGAGATAAAATAAAATGGTGATGATAATGGTATATGTAACATGGCGCAAGAAACCGGACAAGCAAAAATAAAATAAAGCAAAAAAACATATGGTGTAAGCGAGTAGATATAAATAATTAATAATAATTATAACAAAAATAAAATAGAAATTAAAAATAATAAAATAAAAGGATATGAAAAGGCTCTGAGTCAATTCACAGGAATTTCATAGTCGAAGATTATAGAAGGACCAAAATTGGTGGTAACAGTTCTGATTTTCTCGGGAGCTCAAGCATGAACTCTTATCGTACTGTTGCGTAAATCCAAGGGTCAACCAGGAGTTGGAAGGAAGAACCTACAGACGGGAAGAGGAAGAAGAAAGAATAATATAAAATAATAATGATAATTTAATAAAAAATAAAATAAGTTAATAATATATAACGGGTTAATAGAATAGCGAGCCTGAAAGAGAATTCATGGGACGCAAAATAAATAATAAAAAAAATATATATAGTACAGGGTGTCCTCAAAGACATTAAACACACGCCTACCACATGGTCCTGAGACCAAAATAAGCCGATTTAAGCAAACTTACCTTCTTACAAAATTGCTTAGTTTGGGCGCTATACGGCCCTGAAGTTACAATTTTGAAATCATTTTTTTGTTATAAATTTAAAACAGCTTGTGCAATTTTGCTAAAATTTGGCACGTAGACATAGTTTTATGGAACAAAAAACCCATATCAAAATTATGATTAATAATAATCCATAGGCGTAGAACTCGGGTTTTTTAATATTTGAACGTTTCAAATGTCTACGCCAATGGAAGAAAAGGGGTTTAAGTATAAAATTTAGATTCAGTGACGTATTTGCTACAAAAAAGCTACTCTTAATAAGACTCGATTACTCTCATGGTTTTTGAGAAATTTGTATTTTAATAATAAGTTGATCAATAATAATACGTTGATAATAATAAGTTGATCAATAAACAAAAAAGATGGCCATGCTTTTTTCTAAGAATAAAACTGGAGATAATGAAAAAGTTATGCAAAGAGTAAATTAATTTTCTTCGTCGTATAAATCTTTGAATGCGTGAAAATGGAGGCCACTTGGACCACTTTTTATGACATATTTATTTATTTCTATTCATGTTTTAGTAACTTTACTTCATTTTGTAAAAATTACTGCGAATTATTAAAATACAAATTTCTCAAAAACCATGAGAGTAATCGAGTTTTATTAAGAGTAGCTTTTCTGTAGCAGATAAGTTACTGAATCTAAATTTTATACTTTAACCCCTTTTCTTCCATTGGCGTAGAAATTTGAAACCTTCAAATATTAAAAAACCCGAGTTCTACGCCTATGGATTAATATTAATCATAATTTTGATATGGGTTTTTTTGTTCCATAAAACTATGTCAACGTGCCAAATTTTAGCAAAATCGCACAAGCAGTTTTAAATTTATAACAAAAAAATGATTTCAAAATTGTAACTTCAGGGCCGTATAGCGCCCAAACTAAGCAATTTTGTAAGAAGGTAAGTCTGCTTAAATCGGCTTATTTTGGTCTCAGGAACATGTGGTAGGCATGTGTTTAGTGTCTTTGAGGACACCCTGTATATAAATAATAAATATATAATAAAATAATAAATATAAAATAAATATAACGTAAAAAAATATAATGTAGAAATAAATATATGAATGAGAATTACCCTGAATTATGTTCACGGATATAAGAGAAGGAACGAACGAGAATCAGCATACTTGACCCGAGGGAAAAAGAATAAATAAAATACAAAAAATAAACACTAATTTTTACATCTCCACAGTGGAAGACTACATAGAATTAGATGCTGGCGAGTGGATCGACAAAGAATACGAGAAACTAGCGGTATTGTTTCCGGACGTGCCGGAAATGACTGAAGCGCATTTTCCGGAGCGATCGACGACGCGGGTGCCGAGTCCTGCGTTCCGGAGTCCGCGGTCGCTGACTCTCAGGACTCCCGTTAATATTCGGTGCCCGTGTGTCAGAGGTGACCCCCGGAGTAGTGCCATCCTGGACCAGCCAGTGAGACCATGGCGACTAATTCCGATGGATTTGGAGAAGGTGGTTTTTCTGGCACGTCCCGCGTACCAGGCAGTGCCGCTAGCCGCAGGATCGTCAGTCCACACAAAAAAAACAAAGAGAGGGAAAGATAAGATGAACCGAAGAAACAAGAAGATGAAAGACGGCAGAAGAGTGAGGATTAGATATACCAAAGGGGTAATGTTTACCAAAGTGGGGGCAAGAAAAAATTAAAAAGACAAGTGTTAGTGAGAGGAAAGAGAAAAGAGAATGACAAAAGATTGGAGTGAGTTAAGAGAAAGAGTGAAAAGTGTTGAAGTGAAGTTACGTTTAAGTGATGTTAAGTAGGTTAAGATGTTGTGACGATACTATTTGTATTGATATAAATATAAAGGGAAATCGCAATATAGGTCAGCAAATTTTTTTTTAATTGTAGTTTTTATTGTATTTGTTTTAAGAAAGATGAAATACAAAGGTTAAATAAAAGCTTTTTCAAGAGGGCACATCTGTAATAAGACAGGTTTTGGCATACCTTCACAAAACACCCACCTATATAGAAGGTTAACTTATATATATATTTTGGTAGTAACAAGTTACTAGATCTATGGTTTATGTTAACATTTAAAGTTTGAACTGATCGTGTTGTCATAAAGTGATATTCTATTTTTGTTTTTGAATTTTCTTAATACAAATATTCGTTAAACGAGCTTTGTTCTAATTATAAATACATCAAGGTAAGTGTGTTCAATAAAATATTAGTGTTAATTTATTATTTAGTACCTATACTATCTTTATTCTTTTTAATAATTAATTATTAAATGCCATAATTACTGTCACTACGTTTATGAACAGACACGATAATTATTTAATTATTATCAAATATATACCTAATTATTATTGTTTTGTATGGCCTGAACAAGACAAATAATTGTATCGAAACGTCGCCTATAACATAAAATAAAGAAAATTTGATCAGAAAGAGATTTTTTTTATCAATATTTAAAATGATAATAGGTATTTACCGATATAATCATCAAAATTACAATATGATTAATTTTGTTAATTATATATTATGCTTTGATAATGACATGTACATTTTTTTTTTAGTATTATTTATTAAGATGATTCCGTGCGTAGTGTGCCATAATACTGACGCCACCACTCCAAAATTTCGTTTTCCCATTACTGAACGGCATGCGATAATGGAACAATGGATTATATTTGCGAAAAGAGAGACGTTGAAAACGATATCATATCAGGACATTTATGAAAAAATGCGCATCTGCAGTCGTCATTTTCAAACTGAAGATATTGTGCGAGACTTCTCAATTTTATAACAGTAATTGAGGATTTCCCCTCCTCAGCAAATTAAAATAAAAATTATACAAATTATTACTTATTCGCCAACGCAGGCGTCTATAATTTAGACTTCCTGGGGGCTTTATAAATGAAAATCAGAAAAAATGGAAATTTATCTACTCGATGTAAAAGAAGTGTGAAAAAAAAAACTGATCGTTAATTTTATTTCAAGTGCATACATACAACTCTTAATCGTACAACTGTTTAGTTGTTTGTTAAAAGGCTATGGGAGCAGATGGGACTGCGCATACATTCAACACGATAGTTGTTCGACTAAAAAATCATAAAACCGCATCGATCGCCTTTTGACTAAACTATCGAACAACTATCGTCGGCAGTTTAATACGTCTACAGCTGTGTATTGACGTGCTCATACTTTCGACTAAACATTAGTTTACTTATAGTGAAATTGTGGCACAACTAATTGATTGTATGCGCACCTCTAATAACTAAACAGTTTAGTCGGGCTGAAATCGCAACACGTACACAACTCCATCACAACTGTTTAGTTGTGAAGCAATTGTATGCATCCGCCCGGCCTTATTGTAATGATTTGTGATTTTCATTTATAGAGCCTTCAGGAAGTCTAAAATATAGACGAAAAGTTGTCGAAAAAGTAATAATTTCTGTTGTTTAACTTAAATATATGTATGTATAATCCAATGGACTTTTTATTATTACAAAATACAAAAACAGGGGCCCTGCAATCAACTTCGCACATGAATTACTCAATTGCTTTTTACGCCACTGTTACCAAAATTTTTTCATTTTTTTACTGACTATAAGTAATTATGCCACATTATACAGATATTTCATGTATTATTTCAAATTCAAATTACAAAATACTATAAGTATTTATATAATAAACTTGTACGTTATGACTTAGGATACAATTTTTTGTTTTATATTAGTTACATATATTTTCATGCAATAAAATAGTAATAGTTAATTTTCATTGTTTATTTTATTAAATCCAACAATCACTGAAAGAAAAAGAAAAACTAATAAAAAAGAATAAAATATTACATATATGCAACCCGCTTAGCTAACCTATTCCTCGCTCTTTTCGGAGTACCCCTCTTGCCTACAGTTGAATTTAGGAGGTTCAAAAGTTTGTACGGGAGTGAACATTCTATATGTAGGTGTTTTGTGCATACCTTCAAATATTGCGACGTCCCTGATAAAATTGATAATTATAAAAATAAGATATTTCTTCAGTCAAATGACAATAACTGTCATTGTCAGAAATAATTAAAAAAACAACTAACAGAAATATTTCAAACTATGGTTTCGAAAATAGTAGTAAATTATCAGGTTAGCTGAGAAATGCGGCGGTGTTAAAGACGACGTATGACGTAAATCGGTTGCAATAATGAAAAGGCCACGCATACTTGTAACTTAACTTGGGTTAAGAATATTTTGAAAGTCACAGAGGCGGTTACAAGGTGCATAGCAACTCGAAACTATATAAGTAGGGGTCGTACCATTGAGTGATTATTACTGGTCCAAAATTAATAGAAGAAGCATCGTGAAAGTGAGCTCAGAGAATAATTAAATTATTTAACGCCTGATTGAAATATTTCTGAATAAACGAATTAATTCGAAATGAATGACTAAATTTTGAAATAAATTAAATTCACAATTATAACTGATTGAAAAAATTTTGAAGCGAACAATTAATTTTTTTACTTACTGAAAATTAGTTTTGATTGAAATAATTGATGCTATCACGACTAACTGAATAATATTATTTTAAATAAATAAATTAATGAGAAAGGAGTAAAAAAGATTTGAGAATGCTCGTATTATATTAAATAATAATACAAATCTATAAATTGTCTAATTGTATTTTAAAGACCACCAACAGCTAAGGTTATTTGGGCCTAGCACACAAATCTATAAATAAGTGACTTTTCAGATATTGATGATAAAATTCGGTTGAATAAAAATAATAAAAGAAATTTTTTGTTAATAAAGGAACCAAAACAATATTATTATTGCGTCCAGAGTTTGTTATTTGTAGTAAGTTTTGAGTTTTCTTTTCAGGAAGTGTATTTATTAGATCAACGTCAATAAGTGAGGTGCTGTGTTTTTGCAATACAATTAGACAAGAATTGCGAGGGCGTATTAGACGCTACGCAAATTCATTACTCGACATAGGTCAAAGATTGAAGGTGTCGACCCCACGGGGATCTTGAATCGAGAAATCGATTTTTTTCCCTGAGGCGATATCCCAGGGATTGAGACCGGAATCTCACGCAAAAGAATAAAAAAGAAATAATATATAATATAAGCAAGGTTTTTAAGCAAGCCATCAACCACAAGGCCGTGGGACCTCGTTGACAATCGGGCATTCAATTTCCCGCAATAAGAAAGGCTTCTCCCACAATCAGTTCGTAACTCCTGATTTATTGATTTCTGAACCTAGTCGGTTAAGTTGTTTCGGAGAAGCAACTCAGCTGAGAGACAGGGAAAGAAATCCAGTGAGAGTCGGTTTTTTCACCCCCTAAGAAAGGGAAAACGCGGTCAGTATTGCTTTTGGCCGGTTCTGCACCCTCCTTCCTCCTTTCGTGACGTCACAACATGGCCGCCACAAAATGGCGTCCAAAAAATAAAATGGCGTGTGGGTACTCAAATCAAACAGGGCGGGGAGGGGGATTCAGCCAATGGCATGCGGGGGGCGTGGCAGCACGCGGGTGGGGAGGAGCATGCGGGACCTCAAGTTCCAATCGACTGCGAGACAATATTCGGCGGAGGGGGGGAAGGCCGCGCCCTCGTCCAATCGTCCTAGAGCGGCGAGTCGCCATAGGCAATCGGGGAGGGGCGTGCAGGAGTTCAAAGCTCCAATCGTCTCGGAGCGACGTGCAGCCATAGTTAATCGGGGAGGGGCGTGCAGGAGTTCAAAGCTCCAATCTTCTCGGAGCGACGTGCAGCCATAGTTAATCGGGGAGGGGCGTGCAGGAGTTCAAAGCTCCAATCGTCTCGGAGCGACGTGCAGCCATAGTTAATCGGGGAGGGGCGTGCAGGAGTTCAAAGCTCCAATCTTCTCGGAGCGACGTGCAGCCATAGTTAATCGGGGAGGGGCGTGCAGGAGTTCAAAGCTCCAATCGTCTCGGAGCGACGTGCAGCCATAGTTAATCGGGGAGGGGCGTGCAGGAG
>CM077520.1:17543396-17571499 GCA_039654895.1 Mongoloraphidia duomilia
TAATTTTTTTTCACTTTTTACCATTTTCAAAGGCTTCAGCTCTAGTCTATTGGACGCGCACGCGTTGGGGCCACATCGAGGTAAAACACCGTGAGTCATACGAGATATCCGTCGGCGTTCCGCTATCTTGCACGCAGCTCTCTGACGCTAGCTGCCCGATCGAATGGCTAGGGAGGATGCAAGTAGGTGTAAGATCGAGGTTGGCGCGATAAGCGGCGCCGGTAATTGTGAATCTACACAGCTCTGAAACGTTTGCCGCCAAATGGACTCGAGATGAGAGAAGTATTTGAACTGACGTTTAGCATACTATAAAGCGGTGCTGTGACAAGACTGACTTATGTGCTTGCATGCGGCTGTGGGATCGCACAATATTTCGTTATATTGCATCGTGCTTACGGCGCAGTTTTAAAATAAATAACACGTTCGGTCGTGTGTGTGTTTATGTTGGTTTCTTTGTGATTTTTTGAGAATTGTAATCAGTTCGCGTCCGGTTCAGATGTAAAAAAATTCCAGACTCGTGGCGCATCTCTCGCGTTTCTCGACGCGTGTGTAGGGCTTTTCATGGAGGTGTGAGTGAGTGAAACACGTAGTGCTGCGGTGTTGTTCCTGCTGTTTATGGGGTGAGTTAAACATATTTCTGTTATCTGTAAGCGCATACCCTGGCCTTAGCTATCTTCCGTAGCTTTCCCTCGACGGCTTTTCCTCGGCAGCGGCGCCCTCGTAGCCGACCGCGAGAAGCTTTCCCCCCGCGCGCCGCTCGCGGACAAACGGGTCTAGCCTCTCCCAAACGTCTATGGTGCTTCGGAGACGATTGGCGCTTGAACTACAGCGTTGCCCCGCCCCGATCAGCTATGGACGCATGCCGCTTGTACACGATTGGAGCTTTGAACTCCTGCATTCCCCGCCCCGATTAATTATGGCGATTGGAGTCTGTATTTGCGGAGCTCTGAAACGTTTGCCATTAATCTGATGGGCGGACTCGTCAATGGGGCTGGGTATCTAGAGGGGTGGGGCTTCTAGGGGCGGTAGCTAGTGGGAATACTGGGGGCGGTGCCTGGGAGAGGGTTTCTGAGGGGTGGGGACTCTAGGAAGGCTATATATGATGGGGGTGGATGGGGGCGGGGTTTCTTGAGGGCGGTAGCTAGTGGGGGTGGCTGGGGGCGGTGCCTAGAAGAGGTTATCTGAGGGGTGGGGACTTTGATGGCGATATCTGATGGGGGGTGGCTGGGGGCGGGGATTGCTAGGGGGTGGGGGTGTGACGTCACGTCTGGTGGTTGGTGGATCCAGAACCGGCGAATACCAATACTATAAACATTTTCAAAAATGGTGGCAAACTGTTCAGGAGGGTATGAAACATCGAGAAATTTTGGTCCGACCCCTAGCTCCCGCCATCCGACCGACGCCAATAGTGTATGTGCCATATTATGGCAAATACACTAATAATGAATTGAAAATATGAATTGGTACTAGGACCAAATAACCTTAGCTGTTGGTGGTCTTTAAAACACAATTTTTGTCATGCCGTGTAGAAAATTTTCATATGGCCATTATTTAACAGTCACCACCAACGTTGGAATTTATTTCGACATCAATACATTTTCAAGGATGTAATGCAATTTTTCTACTTCCATTCTCTAAAATTTTCCCCTTACTTCTAAAGGATCATTTTTCCGAATTTTCATATATGCGTGTACACTCCCTAAAGAAAGATACCTATCTACTCTATACTAAACTTTTTCAAATTAATTGACAATTAATAGTAGATTGTATACGAAATGTTATAATTACCACAAAACACCAAACCATAACAAACACTCCCGACGTACGTTTCGCCAACCAAGTTGGAATCATCAGGAGATGTGTTAATCATCTCCTGATGATGCCAACTTGGTTGGCGAAATGTACGTCGAGAGTGTTTGTTATGGTTTGGTGTTTTGTGGTAATTATAACATTTCGTATCTTTACACCAAAGGTTCCACCACTTTTTATTAGTAGATTGTATATCTAGTAGCGTAATGGGGTATAATACTAACGAGTAGTGACAGTATGTAAAAACTCGCTATACTTATCGCTCGTCTTAACAGTCACACGAATCATAATATTATTACGCACGAGATACATATTTTTTGTCATACCCACTATAAAATAGCTACTTTTCACTTCATTTTCCAGTATTTTCAAAAAATTTTGACAGTCATTTGCGTCGCCAACTTCACATTTATAATAGGTTGTGAGTAGGTAATAGCGGGCGGATCAGAGTGAATAAACATAAATCACAATGGAAACTGTTTACTTACGACACTAGTGTGTTTTGAAAACACTTTCAACACGCCTGCCTGTTAGCTGGCCCATTCCATGCATGTAAAGTAGCTATTTTATAGTGGGTATGGCAAAAACAATATTAGTGTGCCAAATTATTTTATTCAACACATGCACGCTTTTAGTGATTTTTCGTATCTGTTTTGCGGACCTTAAATAGCCGTTTATTGACTAGTGACCATTATGTAACGCTTTTCAGTGCTATAATGGTTCATTATGTAACTAGTTACATAATGATCCATTATGCAACGTTTTTCAGTGCTATAATGAAAGACAGTTATATAATGGACAATTATGTAACTGTTTTTATTTCAAATTTTAATTAAAGGCTAAAACCATGCATGTGTTGAATAAAGTATAGTGTGCAACGCATGTGCTAAATCTTTATGCGTCAGGCGCGATGTTTTCAGTACTCGTATGCGGCTCACGATGCACACTCGCTAAGGCTCGTGCGCGCTCGACTACTACTTATGCTGAAAACATCGCGCCTGACGTATAAAGAGGTATTTAGCACACTACTTACACAATATACTATTAATTACAAAAATAAAAGAGTGTTTACAGTGTCCTTTGAATAAGCAGTTCCGAATTTAAAACGCTCCACGAAAGCTATGTTGTCGCCATCATCCGCACCATTTAACTTTCTATCACTTTGTGATAAAATCGTACAGATATTAACTGATAACACAAGTAAAATATAAATTAATTTCATCATTTTGTAGCACTGCAAAAAACCTACTATTGTTCACACTAGCTGGACAATAACTGACTTTTATAGTACATGTTGAAAAGAACTATATGCATTATATATACTCATTCTTACCTTCAAACTTACCTTTATAGAGGTTTAGCTAGAAGTAATTAACATAATCATTATTACTAAAGGTTGATACATACGAAAATTAATAAATTTTTAAATGGCATTTAAAATCGGCGATTTACTGTAGCAACATCGTAATCGGCAATGGCGTAGCCACGGTGAGGAATTTGCTCCCCCCCCATGGATAATGTAGTCAATCGAAAAATTAGATAGTTTTGAACGTTTTCAATAAAACAATTATTTTTGAAGTGAACACTTCTTTAGGCGCACTTTGCATTCTTTCTGAATTGTGAACGAAAGTGAACCGTCACGCTCGAGTCGGTGACACTGAATCGAGTTTACTCGGCTTCACCCGATATAAAGCGCGCTCGGGTCGGTGACCACGTTTACTGTCTAACAAGAAGTACATTGTTTCAAGATTTAAGTTTTTATTATTACGTATTATAATAATAAAATATTAATATGTATATTTTGCATATAATCAAGTTTTCACTTCTGTCGTGTGATCATAAGCACACACCCACTTTTTTTAATAAGTAATTTTTATTGAGTTACGTTGCTTTTGCTCCTCCCACAAAGCAAATCCTAGCTACGCCTCTGGTAATCGGTATTAAAAAATAGGTCTCTGCACATACGGACGGATATAAAAAAATCGATTAGAACTACATCTGTCGAAATCTCGATTTCTTCGCAATTACAAGACTTTTTCATTTTTATGGACGATCAAAAGTAGTTTGAAGATTAAATTGCTAGTTTTGAATCGTAATTACTTTAATGAAACCATTGATAAGAAAATACAGCGCCGTATCTAGGCGGGCATACCTTAAAAATATAGCCAGCTTACAGCAATATCCCGTCTTTTATAATTTTTACCTGTCTTTTACATCTTACTTCACATTTCTGATGATCTACCCAATATTTGATTCTAGCTACGACAAGCGACTAGGCCCTGCAGTCAGGGTTCATTCTGATTAGTCGAATACCCCATCTTGATGTCGTTTGACGCACGCACACACACCTAAACGAACGTAACAACTAACTAGTGAACTCTGTATACTTATATAGATAGTTGATAGCGATCGAAAAATAAGTTTTGTATGTGGAGAATGTTCAAATAGTGCGGTGGCTTAGTGAAATTACCGATACCTGGAGGATAAAAGCACCAAATTTGGCGGCCGAAAAACTACGAAATTTTACCACCTTTATTACTTTTTTCGAAATATCTCAGAAACGGTCGACTTAAGCAATTCTTCCATTATGTAATGTTTTAAAGAGGATTACATTTCCTACAATTTTCATTCATACAACTTTTCTGTGGTACTAATGGTAAGCGCGCTACAGCTTCTTGAAAATTACGCACTTTTTGTAACCTTGGTAACCAATTGTTATAATGTTAAGTCCTTTTCAATAGCTTTATTTATTGTGTTCTTCATTGAATTTTAAATTGAAAATAAGTATGTTCATAAAGCAAGGAACGCCCTAAACCATGCTTTTTGTCCCATATCGATATCTTTAAAAATTGAGAAGCTATAGACAGTCAAAGTTGAAATCATCACAAAGTTTTACATGTTCTTTTTAACACGCGTTTCGAGTACCTTCCATACCGAATAAAAAAAAATCCGTCTAGGAATCCATAGGAAATTTAACGCTCTAAACGATGTTTTTTGTTTCATGTATATAAAGGAACATTCGTAATTCGTCCATTGTTTTACAAACTGATCTCTTTTTCAAAACTTGTACGACATATTCTTCTGCTAATTCTATCGACTGCTTCATAATTACTTCACTCGCAGAGATTCCGAAGTTTGTGAGAAATGCTTCGGGTGTACTCGCCATTCCAGCATGTTTTATACCTACTTTGCTAGTGCAGTCTGACCCAATTTGAACTTTAAAAGTGTAAAGCAGGAAATACGTGACATATTGGAATTCGTTCAGTCATTATATGAACGGGAATTTGGCTATTCATGGCTCCACTCACGTATATTTAGATTTTCTTATGCCTTTCCATAGAAAATTCAACACCCCATTGCATCCCTCTTCAGGGGTTGTTTTAAAAAATCTTAAAATACCTTTTTTATTATTTATACCAAGTTACAAGTTGATACACAGGGAAATGATTTTCTATACAAACATTTTTACCCCATTTCACCTCCTTAGGGGTTAATTTCCGAAAAATCCTTTCCTAGTGCACCTCTAGACCATGCATGCAAGGAACGTAACTTCCAAATTTCATGTTTTTATCTTCAATGGTTTAGGCTCTGCAATACACCCCGTACAGGGGTTGAATTTCGAAAAATCCCTTTTTTGTAGGTGCTTACGTCACAAAAGGAACCTACTGTCCAAATTTCAAGTTATAGTCTCAGCGGTTCGACCTGGGCGTTGGTTAGTCAGAAAACTCTACACCCCCGTTTTACCCACTTAGGGGTTTGTATACAATGCATTTGTAAACCACTATATACACTCTATCGACTTTTCTAATTTTTATAAAACTTTTGTAAGAGCGGCCGCATGTACAACGGTACGCCTACTGGCTACCTGCCCGCACCGCTAGACCAGACGGCAGATCAGAGCAGAGCGAGCAGAGAGATCACAACACAGCTCAGGTCGTACTATATCTTATAGATATAGATCACCGACTATGAGATCTCATTCCTCACAAATCCTTTTCTTTTTCCCGGCAGTGACATATCCTCCAGGAAGCGGGTGTTGACCGCACTGGAGCTCTGTGCCACTGTCATCCCGTCTCAAACAACTGTGTATCGCCAGGAAGCGGGTGCTGACCGCACTGGCTCTGCACAATTGTTACCTCTTCCCGCAAGAGTGGCATATCCCTAGGGAGCGGGCGTTGACCGCACTAGAGCTCTGTGCCACTGTTGTTCCTTCCCTAACCGTAGCGCATCCCTGAAAATCGGGCGTTGACCGCATCAGAGCTCTGCGCTACTGTTGCCACCCCACTCTTTTCCTTCAAGCTCATTTACCGACCGACGCTCACGACTGTAGACGATCACATCGCGCCACACAGAACGACCGTTACGTACTGATTGTTGTAAATGATATTGTTGACCTGAACGATTGTTATGCGAAACTGATTATGTAAATAAACCGATTGTTTGAATGATTGTTAAATTGAACTGATCTAATGAACGAAATGAACCGAACTTGATTATGTGTTAATTAATGAACCTAAATGATTTTGAACTGAATGAACTATTGAATATTACGTTCCTGTTTGTACAAATTTTAATTGTATATTTATTTTTGTAAATAGACTATTATTTTGAATTTTAAATAAAAGAACAAGTAATTAAGGTGAATCTCTCCGTTATTGAAACAACCTACAAAAATCCAACGTCACAAGTTGAAATTTAAAAAATGCTCGAATAGGGGTATGCTTATTTTTAAAGAAGAGTTAGTATGTTGAATTTCAAGTTTATAACTTCAGGGGTTTGGCCTGGGCGTTGATTAGTCAAAAAACCCTACACCCCCGTTTTGCGTCCATTTTCGAAAATGGCCACTCGCACTGACCATCACCCAACTTCTTTTTAATCACTGGACAATTACCAACAATATTCAAGTGGGTGATTCTCTGGTAAATGAATGACATACAGACGTTCTGTAGAGCGGTTGTATTATTATTCTTCAAGACAGGCATTAATGTTCAAAAAATTAGAATGAAAACTTCAGGTAAGGCTTGTAATCTAATTCTAATACCTAATTTAATATTATTATTTGAGATATTAGGATGTCCAAAATTTATACAGTAATAGTGTTCTTGAGAACTTGGAATGGAAAAATAAATTTTAATTAAGTTTTATTTTGAAATGTCAGAAAATTGATCGACTCTTATAGAAAGAATTAGATTACAAGCCTTACCTGAAGTTTTCATTCTAATTTTATGATCATTAACTTGAAGAATATGTGTTTTAACATTCTTCACATTGCAGCGTACCTGTCGTGGTTTGAAATAAAAAAGAAGAATTGATAAAAAAATTTATTCTTTGAATTAATATCATGTATATTTTTCAAATAAAATATAGTTAAGCCGCAGTCATTTCAATAATTATTCATTGTTAATGTAAAAATACCCCTTATATAATAAGTGGTTCATTAATTATCTAAATTCTAAATGTTATTATTTTCTCGGTTACATTAAGGTCGTGTGAATTTCGTCTGAAACTTAACATCAAAATTTTGAAATAGAAATTATTATAGTTTAAGTCGCGGCATTATAAATATCCCTTTTCCTATTTTGAACCTGTATCTAAATTTATACATTTTTCATCTCGCGGTGGCTTAACTATTTTTTTAATCTATTTCTCTGATCAAGATTTTTATCTAATAATATCGATCTCATTACTTAGTTAATTTTAAATGTCGTGTATACACTTATCTTATCTCACTTTAAAAATTAAAATTGTTCTCGGGTAATTAAATACGTTTTATTTTGATTTTTATAAATAGCTGTTTATAAAAAGAAAATTAAAATCTGTAAATAAATTCTCATTTATGATTCTTACCGTCTACTGGTTGTTTTGATTTTTTATGTAACTAATTCAACTTTAATTCCTCTGGGAGTAATTGTAAGTCAACGCGCGATCTGGCACTCGTGTTTCGGTAGCCCTCAGCATATGTTTGGGCCCATAATCAGTCTTCAGCAAGTTGTTCGAAAGTATTGTAAACGATTTTGTATCACATCATATTGCTTCTCACATATGTAATCAACAACACGGTTTTACAAAAGGTCAGTCTACCGTTTCTAATCTTCTACTTTTCACGGACTTTGTTAATAGTAATTTTGCTTCTCAAACTCAAGTTGACGCTGTTTATACTGATTTCTCAAAGGCGTTCGATAAAGTTAATCACGATATATTAATACACAAACTGCAGTTCTACGGTATTAAGGGCGATCTACTTAGATGGTTTAAATCTTACTTGAATAATAGATCTCAATGCGTTGTTCTTAATAATTATACGTCACGCTTAGTCCCTGTTCCTTCCGGTGTGCCTCAAGGGTCCCACTTAGGTCCTACATTGTTCATAATTTATATCAATGTCATCTCGCATATTATTTCCTCACCATTTCTTATTTTTGCAGATGATCTAAAAATTTTCCGATCAGTAAAAACTTATTCTGACTGTCTTAGTTTACAGAATGATTTGAACAATATTTACATCTGATGTGAAAACAATATGTTACATTTAAATGTCAGAAAATGTCATTTCGTCCGATTCACAAGGAATTTAACAACCGTTTCATATGACTATCACTTGAACAATAACCTTCTGTTAGAACAAAATATTATCAAAGATTTGGGAATACTTATGGACAATCGGTTGGAATTTGGAAATCATATAAACCAAATTGTGTCCAAAGCGAATCAGATGTTGGGATTCATTATGAGAATAGCTAAACCGTTCCACAGTATATCCGTAATGAAAACATTGTATTGTTCGCTGGTAAGATCTCAGCTTGAATATGCGTCTGTTGTGTGGAGCCCATATTATTTTAACAATGTAAACCGCATTGAATCTATCCAAAGAAGATTTCTGAGAATCGTCAATTGGAAATTTAATTTAAAATTTACATATGAAAGCAGACTATCTTTAATGAAACTACAAACTCTTGAAGTTAGAAGAAAAATTTCCGATCTATGTTGTTTACATAAAATTATAAACGGAACAATTAATTCACCCGACTTACTAGTGAGATTTTGCCTGTCTGCTCCCGTCTACCATACCAGGAATAGAGATCTATTTTATTTACCCCCAGTCACGACCAATTATGCCTTTAACTCTCCACTTTTCAGGATGGCGCATATTTTCAACGCTATCAATAACAAAACTGATATTGATATTTTTGGGGACACTCTCTGCCGTTTTAAAAGACAAGTTTCTGTTTTTTTGAAGTAATAGTGAGTTCTTTTATTTATATTAATTAATTATGTAATTTTTATTTTTTTTGTCATGTTTTGTAATGTAGCTACTGTGCTGCAAATTTGAATTTGTTGTAATACTGTGTGCAGGCTTGTTACTGGACATTATTTGTCTGTTAGCCTGCCAGATTTACAAATTAAAAAAAAAAAAAAAAAAAAAATAATGTATACGCTTCTCTGCTAAATTTCATTCTCATGTGTTGATTTATTCGGGACTTAATCTCTGGGTTTATTTAGTTACCAGCGGACATCTAAGAATCTTTTTGTCGTGCCATACGGGGGTGCATTTTAGTTTTTTAGCATCCTTTCGCGAAATCTATTTTCCACAACGCCACAACATACAAATTTACCCATTTTTTAATCGCTATCAACTATCCATATTGGTATAAAGAGTTCACTAGTTAGTTGTTACGTTCGTTTAGGTGTGTGTGCGTGTGTCAAACGACATCAAGATAGGTTATTCGACCAATCAGAATAGACCCTGACTGCAGGGCTTAGTCGCTTGTTTAGCTAGGCCCTGAGAAAACCAAAGAATTATTGGAAACATCTCGTTTCTATTGTTTAATTTCTTCACTATTATTGATGACATGAAAAGTGTCCAATATTTGTGTCCACAATTGGAAACATGCCATGACCTCACGTTCAAAATTCATGTATGATGACCCTCAAACTTATTCAAAAGTCATTTTATCAAGTACCTAATACTTTACTTACGTCTGAATTTGTACTTCATTCCTGATTTATATTTTCATCTACCGTAATAAAATGGAAGTATGGTGATAGGATCGAAAAATCATGCCCTAGACAGGGACGTAGCCATTTCTGACCGTTATTTGCAGCGTCTTTAGCTGCAGTGGCAGCTAATTCATTGCCAGCGATTTCCATGTGGCCGGGAACCCAACAAAACCGGACAGTGGTTCCACCTCTTTTTAAAGAGTACAATTTGTCCTGAATTAAACAAATAAGAGGATGGCTGGGCACTCAAAGAGTCGCTGCAAATAACATATTTGTGTTGACCGTGAACATGTCTCAAGGCCTGCAAAATTGCATATAACTCTGCAATAAAAATACTGCACTCTTGAGACAACTTGTATCCAACACTGCCGTTATCGGTGACGAACGCGCAACCAACTCGGTCGAGAGACTTCGAGCCATCCGTGTAAACGGAACGGTAGTCTCGATTCTGATCCAGCCACGCCAGGAAAAGCTGGCGATAAAGCTCTGGCGTTGTCGTACTTCGCGAATGAATGGAAAGTGACATGTCGATGACGGGCTCAAGAATTAACCACGGAGGTACAGAATTACGGCCGACTTTAAAAGTTCTAGGAAGCGCCAACGGAAGTTCATCTAAGAGAAGATTCAACCTGATACCGAGATGACGTAAACGTGTCATGTTGACTACGAAATTTGTATTTTTAGTTCAAGGTTCAAATTTTAATATGTTGTTACGGCGACTGTTTTAAGCATATATTCTAATTTGCAGAACAAAATGCTGGTATTAAACCTCTTGCAGAACGACATAAACACGTAGGCGTCCAAGTTACCCTCTAAAATATGCGTAGAAAAAATCAAATGACTAATGAATGAGTAAATGGCTAATTTTGATTGTAATCAGTAAATTATATTATTCTGAACATAATTATATGCTTTTTTTTAAATTTCAAGTGGACGAACCTCCCCAAAAGGCATCCTCAACGTGAAAAATTCCTTAAAAAAGTGTTTTTCCAGCTCCCACTCAACTTTGTGTCAGAACCATGCTAGATAGGTGAAAATTGCATACCAGTAATTTTGTAAAGTATAAAATTTTATACAAACGCGCTAGAACAACACAGTAATTCAGGAAGCTACTAAATTCGTTAAAAATGTGTTTTTCCAGCTCCCACTAGTGTTGCCGTCTAGATCTAGACTTTCTAGACTCTTGTCTTGTCTTGTCTAGATTTTCATGACAAGACTTGCAAAAGTCTTGTCTAGAAATTTTCAAGACAAGACAAGACTTGTTTTATCTAGATCAAGACTGTTGCCAAAACTGTAGACAATGTTCAAGAGTCTAGATAAACTAAGTAGTAGTAGGTAAAATAAACCACTGGGTTAATCTAGACTCTTGAAAATAATCTAGAGTCTTGATATTAGACGAGACAAGAGTTTTTTAATCTAGACTTAGACTTACTGAAGTCTTGATATTTCAAGACAAGACTTAAGTGAAGTCTTGTCTTGATATTTCAAGACAAGACAAGACTTTAAAAGAGGTGCTTAACGCACAAGCCACACAAGACGACAGACAGACAGAGACTTATCACACACATTACACAGGGACTTTGGGGAATATTGAACGAGAAGAGCTAGATCCGAGAATATTTTAAGGGGGCTAATATTAATGTATAGTTGAGTTTTTACTTAAAAAATGTTGATATCTTGTTGTTAGTTACTTTTTCATGATCGTATATTTTTATATTGCACTTATTTTATTTTTTATGTTTCTTTGTTAATAAACTTATCTTACATTGACTTATTATAATCTTAACCCTTGTCTGCTAATAACACCATAGTCACAGATCATAAACAAACCCAGAGGGGTACTAAAGTAGTGGAATTCGCTATACACAAAACTAAGCCGTAACAATTTGGTGACAATTGTGAGAAGCCACTACTGGACCCGTAACAAAATGGTGGCAGAGGTGGAATAAACGACCACAACTGCCGAATCGTTAACACTATGCGTTTAAACTGTCTTTCTAGTTTGCTGGTCTCTTGATAAAACTAGATTTATTCATATTTAAGATCTAGAATGCATGGTACTAATTATGGTTAAAATTCACTTCTCGAAATTTTACAATATTTTTTTCATTTAGAGGTCACCGGAGTCTTAAAAACATATTTTTGGAAACAGTCTGTTTGTATGCTGGTCTGTTTGTTTGTGAGCAAGATACAGGCCAAACGGCTAAGCAGATAGAAACCAAATTTTGGTAGGATATTTGACATGTAAAAAGAAAGCGCCCTATAGTTTTTGGGAAAAATCGGCGCATGCACAAAAGCTATATGTGCTACTAGCCGTTACCCGTGGCTTCGCCCACGTATTTTACGATTACAATTATCCCCCCCGCGAAAAATTCTCCTCCTGCGAAGCGAAGCCTGGCTGGTAGTATTTATTCGCTCGAATTTTATAATACATAACTCACTCGCTTCGCTCGTTCGCTCGGATTTTGTTAATACATTACTCACTCGCTTCGCTCGTTCGCTTGAATATTATTAATATATTCACTCGCTTCGCTCGTTCGTTTGAATATTATTAATTCCTTCTTCGCTCGTTCGCTTGATTATTATTAATACATAACTCATTCGCTTCGCTCGAATTTTATTAATACATGACCCACTCGCTTCGCTCGTTCGTTTGAATATTAATAATACAATACTTAGGTACTCGCTTCGCTCGTTCGCTCGGATTATTAATACATTTTTCACTCGCTTCGCTCGTTCGCTAGAATATTAATAATACATTACATTTGTTATCCCCCCGCGAGAATCTTCCTCCTAATTTGTTATCCACCCGCTAGAATCTTCCCCCCTAATTTGTTATCCCCCGCGTGAATCCTCTCCCTAATTTGTTATCCCCCGCGAGAATCTCCCCCCCTGCGAGCTTTCTATTAGTGAAAGAATTTTTAAAATCGGTTTAGCAGTTCCAAAGATAAAACAAAAACAAATCTATTCCACGGGAACCGTACATTTTTCCGGGATAAAAAGTAGCCTATAACATTATCTGACCTCTAAACTACCACTATGCAAAAAATCATGTCGATCCCTTGCTCTGTGAAAAAAAAAACAAAACTATCCCACGGGAACCGTACATTTTTCCGAGATAAAAAGTAGCCTATAACATTCTCTGACCCCTAAACTAGCACTATGCAAAAAATCATGCCGATCCCTTGCTCTGTGAAAAACAAAAACAAAACTATCCTACGGGAACCGTACATTTTTCCGGGATAAAAAGTAGCCTATGTGCTATTCCCGACTATAATTTATCTCTGTGCCAAATTTCATCCAGATCCGTTCACCCGTTCTGGCGTGATTGAGTAACAAACATCCATACATCCATCCATACATCCAAACTTTCACATTTATAATATTAGATTAGATTAGATTAGATAATTTAAAAATATAACTAAGGTTATTTCTAAAATAGAAAAATTTGCGGCACAAAATGTTACAATATATAGATAGAATATTATTAATACATTATTTCTTATTGCTCACCAACGTTATATAAGGAACTCCTGTGCAAAATTTCAGCTTCTAACTTCAAAAATGACAAACTTACATAAAAACTTTCATCCCCTATTTAGCCCCCTTAGGGGATGCATTTTCAAAAATCCTTTCTTATTGCTCACCTACGTAATATAAGGGGCTCCTATGCAAAATGTCATGCTTCTAACTTCAAAAATGACCAACTTCCATGCAAACTTTCAGCCCCTTTTTAGCCCCCTTAGGGGATGAATTTTCAAAAAAAAAATTTCTTAGTGCTCACCTACGTTATATAAGAAACTGCTGTGCCAAATTTCATGCTTCTAACTTCAAAAATGACGAATTTCCATACAAACGTTCATCCCCTATTTAACCCCCTTGGGGGTTGAATTTCGAAAAATCCTTTCTTATTGCTCACCTACGTAATATAAGGAACTCCTGTGCAAAATGTCATGGTTCTAACTTCAAAAATGACGAACTTCCATGCAAACTTTCATCCCCTTTTTAGCCTTCTTAGGGGTTGAATTTTCAAAAAAAATTTCTTAGTGCTCACCTACGTTATATAAGAAACTTCAGTGCAAAATTTCATGCTTCTAACTTCAAAAATGACGAATTTCAATACAAACTTCTATCCCCTATTTAACCCCCTTAGGGGTTGAATTTCAAAAAATCCTTTCTTAGTGGGTGCCTACGTCACAAAAGGAACCTACTGTCCAAATTTCAAGTTTATATCTTCAGCGGTTTGACCTGGGCGTTGTCTGTCAGTCAGTCAGTCAGTAACGGAACTGTTTTATATATATAGAAGATAGATAACGCTGTTTTTTTTTATAATGGTATACTTTTCATAACGGTTTATTATTCTATTTATTTTTGCAAGAAAGTTTTGTAAAAACATTTTTTTAAACCTTGTAGTTTCGTAAATATTTTAAAAATAAACAGCTGTTCTTTTGTTTTGAAGTAATTGATCTGTCAAAAAGAAATGAGTTAGCTTACAAGCACGCTTTGGTTAATTTTTACAAGTAAAACTATATGTAACCATGGAAACGATCAGAATATCTTATATATATATAAATTTCTGGTGTCTGTCTGTCTGTCTGTTCCGGCTAATCTCCAGAACGGCTTAACCGATTGCATTGAAATTTTGCATACACATGGAGGGCATTGTCCGTAAGGACATAGGCTACTTTTTTTTCAAGTTAATTGTTTATAACAATTGAATTTTTTATAAACAATCGGAAACGGGATATATGCAATGAATTCGAGTTTTTTCAACGGAGACCCGTTTCTTCGACTGAAATAACGTTACTAACACTAAGACATCGACTGAAACTAACTCTAGCCCGAGAGCTGGTAAAAGTGTCAATTGGATTTTCAATTTATTATTAAAAAAAAAAAAAATAATGAATTGAAAATATGAATTGGTGTTAGGCCCAAATAACCTTAGCTGTTGATGGTCTTTAAAATACAATTACAATTTATGACTGAAACTAACAACTATTGTTTATAACAATTGAATTTGTTATAAACAATTGAAAACAGAATCTATGCAACGAATTCGAGTAACGTGTTAATAAAATTGAGTGAGTGATGTATAAATAAAATTCGAGCGAACGAGCGAAGCGAGTGAGTAATGTATTAATAAAATCCAAGTGAACGAGCGAAGCGAGTGAGTTATGTATTCAAAATAAAATCAGCCAGGTTTCGCTTCGCAGGTGGAGAATTTCTGACGGGGGGATAATAAATCATAAATCGAAATATACGTGGGCGAAGCCACAGGTAACGGCTAGTATATTTATAAATATCTATTACTAGCCATCACCCGCGTCATCGCACGCATTAACAAACTTTATTTTATTTATCGTATTATGTCAATTAAAGTCAGTATTTTTGGAGTTTGAATGGTCCTGTCGTCCAATTGACTGGAATTTTTTTAACTATGTTAAAACGTGACACTGCGAACATTTTTTTAATATCTCAGAAACCACTAAACCGATTTGACTCAAAATCTAATCAGATCTAAGTCAAGTGCTCACAACTACAATAAAACAAACCGTATCATCCTGTCGTTCCGTTCTTGAAATACCGAAGGAGAAAAAATTAAAAAATCAAATCAAGTGTTCAAATTGGGTTCCGTCTAGCTGTATCTCAAATGATTGTTTTCATTTTTTAACAATTAATATCTCGGGACTTGTCAACGCAAATGTCAAATAGTGACATATTGCTGAAATCAGATTTTGATAATCTATACAAATCGGCCAAAAAATTGGAGGGTGCCATTAAAAAAAGGCTAGGACATCATTTCTTAAATAAAGGGTAGAGGTGAAAAAAGGCGACTATCAAAAAATATGGGCTTTAAAATAATAAGATTGACGTGTCCGAGGATTTTGGCCGCAGATGATCTGATCATCTGAGATTTTTATATTATGAATTGACAGTTCCCCACTGAACTTACACACTGTATAAAATAATATGTTTACAGCTTTATGACTGCTATTATTTCTAAAAATTTTCCATAATATATTAAATGTCTTAATAATAAGTATATTAAAATACATAATATATTGATTATTTTTTGTCTTGCGTGCATTTCAAGTTTCAAGTAATGCAAATAAAAACAAAATAATTAAAACGGTTCCTACTTCCTATGTCAGTCTTTGAGTATGGCTTTGTGGTGGTACCTAGGTCTCTTGATTTCGTTTCAACGAAACTTTTATATTCAGAGATTTTTATTTGTGTTACCTTCTTGTTCCCAAGGTGCGTATGAAAGTAGGTAGGAGGTAGTAATTTATTTTTCTTTTTTTAAACAGTGTGTGATGTGAATTAATATAAATACTGTTTTCAAATTAAAAAAAATATATAAGTATTGCCTACTCGAAAACTATTGATTTTACAATAAAAAGTCATTGAATATATTTTGTTATAATTGGACTAAAGAATATAAAAAACATATTTTCAATGTTTAAAAAAATGTTGCTCAATTGTTTAAACAATGTCGATTTAAACAGTACCGCACTAGGTTACCATTTTTATTATGAGTGCTTCATCCTGAACACGATTCTACAAAAACATAAATGCAAATAATTTTTCATGAGTGCGGCGATTCTGCCTGCACTATCTAATAGACGGAGAGCTGGCAACGTTTTTCTCAAGAACTACGTAAAGCAAAATAATATTAAAAATACCTGTGTAGGTACTAGTGATGCGCCAAAATTCAGCTCACATTCGGTAACTTCGAATTTCGCCAGGTTTTACCGAACTTCGGATTCGACCGAATGTATGCGTGTGATGATTAATGAACCACCGAATTTCGGTTACTGTAATTATTAAGAATGTCTGGAAAATAAAAAATAAAAATTACCTTTAGTAGTTTTTATTTTTGTATAGTGAAAGGATGATATAATTCAGCGTTTCTCAAACTGGGGCCGCTAGAGACTCCTCGGGGGTCCGCGAACTACTTGACCACTATGTAAAATAACTTATTTTTTAAGATTGTTTTAAGATTTCTTATTTCTTCAGAATTTTTTTTCACTGAGAAAAATATTAAGTAGGTATATAATTTTGTTTCTATACCTACTAATTAGTGGAGTGTGTGAGTCGGACGAACATGCAAATATTTTGCATTTAGCTTAAGCAACGAATAATTTGTGGATGGAAAAGTCGAAAGCAGAACGTTTGACTTAGGAACTTTGTTTGGACTAGTTAGGAGATAAACATACTAAAAGTCCTTACCCCTCCGAGGTACGCTCGAGGGGGAGGGGCACAAAGAAGGTCCCGTTTTTTGGTTTTTTGCTTTTACCTCGAAAACGGTGCGTCGTACGAAATTTTGTTGTACTACATAATGAAAGCTGATAAAATTCTCTACAGCTTTAACTTTCACACTTTTTATCTATCTCCATTCTTTGCCTAGCTATGAGCTTCGAAAAACGGCCGATTTTCAAAAATGTGTTAAATTCTCTGTAGCACATTGTAACAATACGAATTTGCCAAAATCATTTCTTATTGCTCATCCACACTATTAAAAACACCCACACACTATTAAAAAATAACAAGCTGGGAGTACCACCACGCGGTGAAGGCGGAAACAGTTTACTTTTAAACTGGATAAAACTCCCAATAATATCAATGAATAAAATTCTCGACCAATTTTTCAGACAATGTATTAACAAAAAATTACAACAAATAATTCAAATAATTGACGTTTCGATCCGGATTTGGATTTTCTTCAGAATCGAGCTAAAAAAATAAAAATTAATTATTAATTAGTTTATATCTAAGAAATTAAGCCGTAGATTCGACAGATGAGGAGAAAGAAGAAGAGGCAAACGCTGAGGAACCACAACCAGGCCCGTCACGCCCAAATAGGCGGCGAATTAAATAATTCATTTTTTAATAAGGTGGATGAGCAATAAGAAATGATTTTGGAAAATTCGTATCGTTACAGTGTGCTACAGAGAATTTAACACATTTTTGAAAATCGGTCGTTTTTTGAAGCTCATAGCTAGGCAAAGAATGGAGATAGTTAAAAAGTGTGAAAGTTAAAGCTGTAGAGAATTTTATCAGCTTTCATGATGTAGTACAACAAAATTTCGTACGACGCACCGTTTTCGAGATAAAAGCAAAAAACCAAAAAACGGGACCTTCTTTGTGCCCGCCCCCCTCGGGCGTACTTCGGTGGGGTAAGGACTTTTAGTATGTTTATCTCTTAACTAGTCCAAACAAAGTTCCTAAGTCAAATTTTCTGCTTTCGACTTTTCCATCCACATTCCCCTTGTGAGCACTCATTGACTAAACTAATTAGAACGAGACTACCTCCTCTCCCCGTTTTCGAGGATGCTGAGTACGGTGGTGGTGGTGATAGAATTTCTCTTTGAAGTTGCACAGCCCCCCAATGGACCAAAAACCACCCCCAAAAGGGGTCAATCGCTTTTATTACTATTTCCACAAGCCAGCTAACTACCTTATCTCCAGTTTTCGGGGTTCTGAAGACAGTGGTGGTGGTTGAAATCCTCCTCGCACCCCGCCAATCTTGCAAACCGGCAAAAACACCCTCGAAAGGGATAAAAATATGTTTTTTCCTCTATAAAAAATCTGTCTACCGACCGTTTTCAAGGAAGCTGAGCACATTGGTGGCAGTTAAAAGTCTCCTCGCGCTCCGCTATCCCCCAAACACAAAAAAAAAACATCCTCGAAAGGAGTCAAAATATGTTTTTTCTTCTATCGACGATAAAAATCTGTCTACCGCCCGTTTTCGAGAATGCTGAGCACGATAGTGGTAGTTAAAACTCTCCTCGCGCCTCGTCAACCCCCCAAACAGACGAAAACACCCTCGAAAGGGGTGGAAATATCTTCTAAAAAAAGATGAAACACGTTATCGTCAGACCTGGAGATTCAATAAGTTTTGGATAAAAAAATTGATTTCTCCTCTCTTATTGTTTGTTGTCTGTTTGGGGAGTTGGAAGGACGCGAGAAGAGTTTTAACTGACACCAACGTGCTCAGCATCCTTAAAAACGGGTGGTATATTTATTTTATCGTGGAAAGAAGAAAAAAAAATGTTCAGCCCTTTCGAGGGTGTTTTTTGGCGGATTGGGGGGCTGGCGAGGCGCGAGGAGAATTTTAACTACCACCATCGTGCTCAGTATCATCGAAAACGGGCTGTAAACAGATTTAATTGTTGATAGAAGAAAAAACATATTTTGTTTTTGGAGGTTTGGGAGGTTGGCAGGATGCGAGGGGGATTCCAACCACCACCACAGTCTTTTCAGCATCCTCGAAAACGGGAGATAAGCTAGGTCTGGCTTGTGGAAATAGTAACAAAAGCGTTTGACACCTTTTGGGGGTGGCTTTTGGCCAATTGGGGTTTTGTGCAACTCTAAAAAGTAATTCTAACACCACCGCCATATTCAGAATCCACGAAAACGGGGGGGAGGTAGTCTCGTTTCAGTGCAAAATATTTGCATTTTTCGAGGTTTTTTCCGATTCCACTCCACTAAATGTAGCGAGCGGCAGGGGGTCCACAACAAAATTCTAAAATCAAAAGGGTTCCATGATCAAAAAAGTTTGGGAAACGCTGATATAATTAATTATTATAATTAACATGTTCCATTAAAAATGCAAACTATCTCAATAAAGAATTGGACTACGGCACTAAATTCTACTCAAAAATATATAAAAATGAAGTTTATGATGCTTTTTTTTTAATTTTCAATAATAACACAATTTGGAAAACTCGAGTTTTGCATTTTTGCGTATAATTCAGAAACGTCATGTCTCCAAAATTCCGATTTCACTATGCCTCAAAAAATAGCTCAAACGTGCACATTTTGTTTTTTAGTACCTACCTATCTATATTTACCTACTTGTTAATGAGACACCCTACATTTTGTAAATAAAGGTGTCCCAGCAAGAACTTGAATTTTGAATCGCGCGCCATTTTCGACTGTTAATTGTTGAGTCAGCTATTATTGGTATTTGTTTAATTAAAACATTGACATTTACGAAAATGGTGCTTTACAGGTTAGAAGAACGTTTGTTAATAGTGAAAACCCATTAAAAAGAAATTGCACGCCAAATTCGTGAAATCCAGCAGGAGGTAGTGATGACATTTACACATGCAACAAAATATCGGTTAAATGACCACCGTTGCTCTGTTGGCAGGTATGCACTCTTTTGACAAAATTTTGCAGTAAGGGCTGCTGGATTTGACGAATTTGACGTGAAATTTCTTCTTTGAGTTGTTTTAGGGTGGTTCGCATAGATCTTACTTTTTAAAGAACCCCAGAGAAAATAGTCCAAACAAGTTAAATCGCAACTTCTTGACGGCCAGTTTTGGTCTCCAAAATGAGAGATGACACAACCTGACAACTTGGTTTGTAACTATTCACTATTAACAAACGTTCTTCCAAGCTATAACGCACCATTTTCGTAAATGTCAATGTTTTAATTAAACAAACACCAAATATGGCTGACTCAATAATTGAGTCGAAAATGGCGCGCAATTCGAAATTCAAGTTCTTGCTGAGACACCCTTTACAATGAAAGTAGGATGCCTGTACAAATATATAATATTATGTACATTTTTCAAGAGAACTTCTGAAATTATTATTTTCAGATCTTACTTGTGATTCTAATGCAAAAAATGAAACAGTCCAAATCATAAAACAACTTTCAAAAGCGGGAATTTATTCTGATACTATCGACAGTGAAACTTTTGCAAGGAGTATTGAAAATGACTTCCGAAGATACAGAGGTGCGTTAGTTATTATGCAATTAAGCTGGTGCTCTACTTATCAAATTATTAACCAGGTATAGTTTATTGAAATCTTTTCTAATATTGTCAACATTGTGAACTCTATACTATACATAACTGGAACGGATTGGTAACAATCCATGCAATTGCAACGAGGCCCGATATTGCTCCCACGTGGCGGCGCTAGTGTGGTTGGGGGTCATCTCATGACGTGACAGCTGAGCACGTGTAAGTTCTCTGCTGTATACGTACGTTTTATCCAAGTGTGCAAGCTTTCACGGCCGACATTGTTCCAAGTCTTCATGGTTTCCGGGCTTGTAAGCCGTGGTCCGGTGGTATTTCTACCTGACGTTTCGTCTACAACTGCGGTAGACATTCTCAAAGGCGATGTGGCAACGGCCACATCGCGTTTGAAAACCATGAAGACTACGTACGTTTTGTTGGAATTTACGCGGATTTGTATTTGTTTTTAAGCATTTAAAGGCATTTTTTTAAATGGCTGATAAATATGGTGGTAGAGTGTCAGAGTTAAAAAAAAGTGTACAAGTACGTGTAGAACTCGCGCTACGAGGGTTCCGTACCGTTACAAAAATTAAATAAGGTAGACATATTCTGTGAAAATTTCAACCGGCTACATGTTACGGTTCCAAAGTTACAGCCTTTAAAAGGTTTTTCCGTTTTTTTGTTTGGGGACCCCCTTTAATTTTTACTTTTTGTGATTTTCGGATTTTTCCCTTTGCTTGTGCTGCGAGATTTTGATTTTTGCCAAATTTCATTATTCTAGGTCAACGGGAAGTATACCCTATAAGTTTTGATGGTGAGTTTGCGAATATCAAAATAGGTACCTATAGGACACCCTCTAATTTTTACTTTTTGTGATTTTCGAATTTTTTCCATTACTTGTGCTGCGAGACGTTGCTTTTTGCCAAATTTCATGATTCTACGTCAACGGAAAGTACCCTTTAGATTTTTGATGAGTGGTTTGCGAATATTAAAATAGGTATAGGACCCCCTTTAATTTTTACTTTTTTAGGATTTTGTTTTGTATCACATCAAGGTCGACAGTGAGTTGACAAAAGCCTTGACATATTATTTAAATTAAATTAAAGGGGGTCCCCACACAAAAAACGGAAAAACCTTTTAAAGGCTGTATCTTTGGAACCGTAACATGTAGCCGGTTGAAATTTTCACAGAATATGTCTACCTAATTTAATTGTTGTAACGGTACGGAACCTTCGTAGCGCGAGTTCCACACGCACTTGACCGCTTTTTTTATCTTCACATTCATTGAACCCATTAGTATTTCGATCTCACTGCATATTTCTGGAATGGCTTCCTTAGCTAAACTGGACACAGATGACAAAATAATGTTGCGATTCCTTTAAGAATGATCGGTTTTTAAGACGTTCTCGTCTTTGCTCAACAATTGATGTCGTTATTTTAGTCCAATTAGACTGGCTGGGCACTGCGTATTTGAATCTTGGTTTAGCTGTAAAATAGACAATAAATTATATAAACAAAAAGTAAGGTTATGACGTACCTACCTGTTATATACTTATTAGGTATGTTTAGATTGCTTTTAAAATATCGAATTTACTCAAACTTGCCAGTACTTACGATTTTTAAGAAAAGAGTTCAGAGGCATCACATAATCTGAAGGAACAAAATGTTTATTACAAATAAGGTACTGGCGGCAAATATGGCCCAACATTTGTCCTGCGCAAACTAAAATATCGGCCGACGATCTGACAACGTCATAAAGTTGCTTATTTTACTCACTACTGACGGTTTTATTTCCCGCAGCCCCCCGCTACAAAACTTCCGACAATAGTTCATTCGTTTGTTTTTGCGGGTGTATTGACATGCGGTTGTTATTTGTTTAAGTTTTTTCTCAATTTTTTTTATTCGTTGTTACGTTAAGTGGAAGCCGTAAAAAGTCAGGGATAAGTGTCATTTTGTTAGGAATCTGTGCATGAAATATTTAATTGATACTGCACTCGCTCGCCTTATTTATCATAATAATGTTGTTCAGTTACCCTTTCCGATAATATGGCCCAATGCGTTGGCGGGTTATATGGACCGCTGGTCATATAATCCAACAGTGGGCCATAGTTACCAACTCCACTAAATAGCATTCATAAAATAGATTTGCGAATTCTTCCCATTTGTTTTAGGTTTACGATGGGAAAAATATGCAAAAATTTGATGAGTTTGAGTGCTGTTAATTTTAGATCCTAAAAATTTTCAATGTTATGTTGTTTTTAGTGCCCATGGCAGGATTTGTTTTCGTTTTTATTTTATTTTATGTGAGTTGTGTGCACTGTCGAATTAGTTTATTAAAATTAAAAAAAAAATGTGAAAGCTATATTCATTTTGTAGGTTTTAAGATATTTTTTATTGTGGGCCATATAATCCGAACATATGGATAATATGGCCCAAATGTAAGGCTGATTATTTTTACACTTATTTCCGAAAAAAATCTTTTTTCACAAAATAAAATTATATCCCCATGACAAGTTCATAGTTACCTGTTATTTTGATATAAAAAATGTTCCATAAAAAATCAGGGTTAAAAGTAAAAATCATTTTAAATTAAGGTGGGCCATATTTGCCGCCAGTACCTTACGAGCATTATTTGGCTTATATTTATCTCTTTTTATAGCCACAATCCACTTTTTTCTTAACAGTTTATCACTTGGAAACCTGTGTTGAGGCATTTTAATTATAATTATTAACAAACTTTCGTAGAAAACTTTTGCTACTGTGTAGAAATCATTTATAGAAATAAACAGATTGACAGCTGGCATGACCCTCAACCTCACTAGCGCCATCTGCTACGAGATTTTCAGATAAGTCGCCATTACGGCGATCTGTCCTTCCTACACAGTACACCCATGTGGATTTCGTGTCTTTTTCTATAGGCAATTTAGACTTTGATTCATGTGTGTAGAGACGAATAAATATTCTGACAAACGTTTTCATTTGCAGACAATAAACAATAACAAAATTAGAAACACAAAGTGGATACTGTCCTTCTTACACAGTACACCCATGTGGATTTCGTGTCTTTTTCTATAGGCAATTTAGACTTTGATTCATGTGTGTAGAGACGAATAAATATTCTGACAAACGTTTTCATTTGCAGACAATAAACAATAACAAAATTAGAAACACAAAGTGGATACTGTTCCTGGATAAAAGTGAATTAAACTCCGTGCTAGAATTCGAAGACATCTCCAATCTGAAATCAAATGAAGTTTTCGTTTTTTCTGCAAACAGTACCGACTTCATCGACATTTACGATTTGTTTTACTTGAAATTCAACAACGATTTTTCTTATTTAAGCCAGGATTATGAGACAGTAAAAAAATATTATCTTACAAATATAAACTCCCAAAATGATCTAAGTGGTTCTATAATAAATGTAGTAACTATTCCAGATCGTTACACAAGTGACCCTGGGTACCTGATATGGATGGAAATTGAAGAATTATTGAATATAAGGTGAGACTTATTGTGTTTTTATCCGACGACGGGCGTAATGTTTTAATCTAAAAACCAAAAAGCTTAATGACCTCGGTTGTCGAGCGTCTATAATCCCTAAAGACCAAGAACCTAATAATTTAGCTAAATGTAAGATTTCCACAAGGAAGACATCAAAATGATTTCAGAGCTCGCCGAGTGTCATTTACGTTCATAATGATTAATTAGCAGAAATACAACCCTTCCTTCTTCGCAGTCGGGCAAAAATTAGAGAATATTACACACTTTATATGTTGCATTTAAAAACTTTAGGATCAAAATTATCCTAACAGAAAAACTAAAAAGCGTAAATTAAAAGGAAGTTAAAAAACAAAAACCGGGCATAAGGCAAACTCGGTGGCACTGCTATTCTGGGTGTAAAAAGTAAAAACGGTCATACCAAAGTAGCCCTGTTCGTGTTTTTATGGTTATACTTACTATGGTTATGAACTTTTTTGTTGATTTTCAGGGTTTCGTAGAAACTAGGAACCTTTATAGTTTCGATTAGTCCGTGCGTCCGTCCGTCCTTCTGTTTGTATGTCACAGGCCTTCCAACCTCTTATTTATATACCTATTAAGATGAAATTTGGTATACGGACATAGATTGATGACCCAAAAACAGAAATGATGAGATTTTTGGAAAAATATTTTTTAGAATTGAAAGTGTACTCAAAATGTCTTTTCACTTGCCCCATTGAATGGACTGTGTTCATTTTTCAATATGTTTCAGTTCTAATTACATTTCCTATGATTCGAAAAGAAACAAATCTCTGAAAACTCCGCTTGATATTATCGCAGCTATAACTGAAGGAATCGGTGAAGTAGGCATAGCGACTTTGTCGTTTGATAAAGAAAGATTTAAATATATCAACTATTTTCAACCATTTGATGACCACAGGTAAACACATAAATTTAATTTTTATAAAAAAACTGTATTACAGTTTGTGTGTCATCAATTTTCCCTTGTTATCTTTTGAACAGTCAAAATGAGCATTATATGGAAAAAAGCAAGGTGTCATTTTATAGCAGATTCTAAGTATATTTAGATGCGTAATGTTGTATATTACTGACGAGTAGTGACAGGATGTAAAAACGAGCGATAGCGAATTTTAACACTCAGACGAATCATAACATAATACCATTTTTTTGCCATACCCACTATAAAATAGCTGCTTTTCACTCTATTTTAAAAATTTTTGACATTTCGTAATCACATCACACAATAGACAATTACTACACTTGTTATAGGCACGTGTACAGTAGCATTAAGTCATGTATAATGTATATTGTACAGTCGCGGACTTATACTCCAGTAATTTTAGATATTGAAATTACCCACCTGCAGAAAAATTCCCAGGTAGCTGATTTTTTTTTATTTACCTTCGTTATGATGTTTTAAAAAACGTGTAAAAAGTCCCCATCGATATCGTGCCGGCGTTGCCAGATATTCGAGGTTCAAGTTCACGATAGACGGTTTTTAGTGAATTTCTCGGTTCCGTTCTATTTTTTTAAAAAATAGTTATTATCAATCTTGTAGAGGATGAAATTATCTACAACTTTTGTATAAACATTTTTTGTCTACGATTTAGGCCTCTTTTCCACGAGACACCGGTGTCCGGACACCGGTGTCCGACACCGGTGTCTCATTCTAGCCGATCATACAAATATATGCATGTTTACCCACGGAACACATCTACCGGACACTCGGTTTCCGACACGGCGACTGTGTCTCGAAGTGTTTCTGCCCCGCCACTTTGTGAAAACATAGACACCTGTTTCTGTTTAGCAAAACATTGTCATAAAGCGTGCTCTACCCACGGGACACGCCACCACGCCAGTATCTCACAGTTTCCGCAGCAGTTGCATGTGATTTACCTTGTGTTAATATAAGTTTTTCTATAGGGGTGATGCACTTTCTCATGTTTGTTTCCTGGCCTTTTATATGAATTTCTAAAATTGGCAACAGTTCATCGAAGGACTTGACGGACATGCGGAAATATTGAAAGAATTTATCTGGATGATTTCGTAAATCCAAATATAAGAATGGGTAAAGCCCTTTTTCATGCCTTTCGGGTAATAAAGGGTGTACCCAAAATCTTCGTTTCTTCATACATTTCGCCTTTTTTTGCCGCCTTTTTCTTATTAACAAGAGACCGAGCAAAATTAACGCGTTGTCGTCTAGTGCATCCATCTCGGCATTCAAATAGTACTAAAAAATTCTTTTGGCAAACGCTGTGTCCCACACTGATGTACGGTATATTCTCCATCGAACACCGGTGTCCGGACACCGGTGTCTCGTGGAAAAGAGGCCTTATAGTTTTTCTTATTAAAGTACCCGCGGCTTCCTCCCCCTCGATTTTACATAACGGGATTATGCTGCTTCCCGAGGGCCTAACATAATGATTTGTACCATTATTTTAAATTGAACTTGCAGCTAACGATTAATTATAATTTTATCGAAATTAATGCTGTAGTTCTCTACTTATAAGCAACCAAATATACAAATCGACAGCACTCAAACAGACAGACAGACAAACACTTTTTTTTCGAAAATACGATATTTATACTTGACATCAATTATAAAGACCATTCGTAAAGTAATTTTGTAAAAAAATTTACAAGGGTTGAGAGAGTGCGGATTAAGTACGAGTATGCATCTGCATACCGTATACGCACTTTAGTAGTAGTAGCCACATTTTAAATTTTTTTTACAAAATTCCTTTACGAATAGTCTTTATAACAATTATAATGAGTATTCGTAAAGGAATTTTGAAAAAAAATTAAAAGTATGGCTACTCCGAGCTATTCTTAGTAGAGTGCGTTATACGGTATGCAAATGCATACTCGTACTTAATCCGCACTCTCTCAACCCTTGTAAATTTTTTTAACAAAACTACTTTCTAACGAATGGTCTTTATAATTGATGTCAAGTATAAATATCGTATTTTCGAAAAAAAAAATGTAGAGCCGCCGTAAGTTTGTCTCAGTTAGGTCTGGATTTGTTTCGGCATTATTTATCTTTTTATATTATCGAAATTGATAAAAAACGAATGTGAATGCTGATGACTAAATTCTATGAATTTGTTTGCTCTTTAGATACCACATTATCATCAATCGCAATCAGACTAAAGCCGCTGCTGATTGGGCCAATTATTTAAGACCCTTCTCTGTGAATTTATGGATTTGCCTATTTGCAATTGCAGCTTTAATTATACTTTCGTTGCTCATGATTTATGGTTATTTTCATATAAAACGAAAAGAATTACCTAATGTGATTGATTTATTAAGAACTTTTCTTCTACAAGGTAAGATCAAATGGACAGTGGTGGACTCTCCCCCTCGATCTATAAAAAATTGGAGATTAATAAAAACAGATGCAATAAAAATGTATATTTTTATTTATTACTATTAATATTACGTTAGAAGTAGAACCAAGGTCTACTCTACCTATTTTGTAAGAATAGTCCATAATATAAAATTTTTAATTATATTATGGGAAGTTTCTTAATGGAAATTTCGTATTATGTACGATTGGAACTGTATTTATTAGAAAGTAATTTTCTTTAATTTTTCTGAAATTTTTATTTTAGGAAATGATAGTAAGAATTGGAAATTTCATATTCGTTTAATTTTTCTGATTTTAAATATATTAATTGTCGTACTGAACGCTGCCTATAATGCACAATTAACAAGTTCCATAGCTATTAAAAAATATACGCATCCGATTAAATCAATGGAAGATCTGTATAAAGATACGTCCTACACCATCGGAGCTCGATTCGGAACATTGCAGCATTATATTTTAACGGTAGGAACATTACTACAGCAGATAATATAATACAATACAAAATAATATCGTCAACTTGCTACATTACTGATTAATGAAACCTTCCAATTCCACTAGTAATGATAAACAATAGTAGATTCTATGTCTAGATAAGTAATATCATTATGTACGAGACATATATGGTATTTTTTGCCATACCCACTACAAAATACCTACTTTTTACGTCATTTACAAAAAAT